>JAXIVD010004913.1:17500-25000 GCA_036785275.1 Cancer borealis | reverse complement strand
GCACGGTGGTCACAGTCTTCGGACTTGGCCTGCCACTCCTTTGAGAAGGACTGAAGGTAGGCAGGTACGCAGGAACGTAGTGGATGTCCATACAGGATCTGTGCAGGGGAGCGGCCAGTAAAGTTGGGGGTATTCCGCAACTCTAGAAGGCCATGGTCGAACTCCTCGCAGTCAGTATTGCCTGAAGGTGCCGTCTTGGGAATCAGGGCTTTACTGACTTCACGGCAGCCTCGGCGTGACCATTTGACTGTGGGTAGTGTGGTGAAGACACACCGTGGTGGACACCCCACCGCTTCATGAATTCTTGAAACTCACGGCTGGTGAATTGAGGTCCACCGTCGGTGCGGAGGCGGAGTGGAACACCAACCTCCCTGAAGTATCTGCAGAAGATCCGGATGGTGTTGGAAGCTTTTGTGTTGCCTTTGCATGGGACGACAACAGGCCAGCCAGAGAGTCTGTCTGTGACAACAAGGAAGGATTTCCCTGAAACAGCGAAGAAATAAGCTGAGACAGATTCAAAAGGCCTATCGGGGTGGTCGTCGTTGTAGAGAGGTTCCTGTTGAATACTAGGCTGCAATACCTGGCATAACTCGCAGGCCCGGACCGTGTTGGTAATATCGGAGTTGATGCCTGGCCAGAAGACAGTCTGTTGTGCCTGTCGCTTTATAGCCTCCACACCTCTGTGGCTGTCATAAAGGCGAACGAGGGTGTGGCTACGAAGGGCGGCAGGAATCAGAATTCTTTGTCAGTAAAGGATGAGATCGCCATCAGCGCAGAGACTATCCCGAAGCTTCCAGAACGGGAGTAGGTCGCTGTGGAGATTGTAGCGGTTAGACGGGAATCCTGAGGTGACACAGTTCCAGAGACGGATGTACAAAGAGTCCGCTCGTGCTGCGTTGTGGAGTTCCTGGAGGGTCCTGTCAGCGTCTTGGGGCGGGGAATTATCCTCAGAGGTGATGGCATTAACTGTGACGACGACCCTGAGGTGTGCTGTAAAATCTGCACAGGAGGCGTCGTCTTCTGGAGTGGGATGGCTGACTGGGGCTCGTGATAGGGCATTAGGAATGCTGAGCTGCTTGCCAGCACGCCATACTGCAGTGAACAGGTAGGGTGCCATCTTCCCTTTCAAGCGCTGGAGGCGGGGATTCTCGACTGCATCTAACGAATAGTGGTTGAGGATCGGGATGAGTGGCCGGTGGTCTGTCATCAGGATAAAGTTTTGCAGTCCACTGAGGTACAGCCGGCACATGGACGTTGCCCAGACAACAGCAAGCAGCTCCAGCTCAATGGTGGCGTAGCGAGTCTCCACGTCAGCGAGGAAACGTGAGCCACACTGAACTAGACGAAGTCATCCGTTGCCATGGTCCTGTAGGAGGGCATAACCCAATCCGTAGAAGCGAGAGGCATCAGTCTGGAGGACTACTGGCCTGCCCGGGTCGAAGGGAGCCATAACTGGTGGGCTCAGGAGAGCGACCTTGACTCGGCAGAATGCTTCGTCATGGTCTGCAGTCCAGATGAATGCTCTCTTGGGGCTCATTAGGGGACGTAGGGGCTGAGCTGTAGCAGCGATATCAGGAATGAACTCTGTTAACTGGTTCACAAACCCCATGAATGAGCGAAGGTCAGTCAGCTTGGTGGGGTTTGGGAAGTCCCTGATTGCAGCGACCTTACCAGGGTCAGCTGCGATGCCCTTTGATGAGATGTTGTAGCCACAGAAATTCACACCTGGTGCAGCAACCACGAACTTGTTGTGATTGATGGTGATCCTGTTCTTGCGGCATCTGATGAGCATCTCGTAGACTTGCTGAAGGTGGGTCTGGAGATCTTCATCGTAGAGCAGAATATCGTCGACTACCTTGACGCAGTTCTGCAAACCCTGGAGGACCATGTCGCCACGAAAGCAGAAGGCATCACCTGTATCTGCAAATCCCAATGGTCCGCGACGGTGTTGGAAGCGTCCGTAAGGCGTAATAAAGACAGTCAGCGGTTGATCCTCTTCAGCCAGTTCCATTTGCTAGTATCCACATAACGCATCCGAAGTCGTGAAGAACTTTGCCTTTGGGTCCACACTACGTACAGCAGTGAATGGAGTAGGCGAGGGATGGGTTGGGCGGGAAACTTGACTGTTGTGCTTGGTGAGGTCCACAGTAATGCGGACTCCTACATCTTTAGGAACTACGACGAGGGGGTGGTACCACTCTGAAGGCTCGTCACCAGTAGGCTTGATGATCCCTTGGGCCACCGTGGAGTCCAGTTCTTCCTTCACTTGGTCCCGGAAGGCAAAAGGAATCTGGCGTGGTGTGTGGATGGCAAAGGGCACTGCACTGTCTTTGAGGTGAATTCTCATTGGTGGGCCTGACATGGGCTTGAGAGGGGCCATCCTGAGATCCTCCTTGGAGACCAGCACGTCCTTGAATGTATGCAAGAAGAACTGTTTGGCTTCAGTAGGAGATGTGCTTGGAATGAAAGCCAGCTCCTTACACCTGTTGACGTGCTTGACTTCAAAAATTGGCTTCGGGAACTCCGAGGAGATGATAACCAACTCTTGACAGTGGCCATATGACAGCAGCGGCACCTGGATACCGTCGTGAACCTGTACTGAAGCAGAATACGATCGTTTGCCCAAGATAAGGGTAGCTTGAAAAACACCCAAGGCTGGTGACATAGGAGAGCCATCTGCAGTCAGCGTCGTTGTTGTCGATGGGGGCTCCAAACTACTCCGAGGAATCTGCAGGATGTCCAGATGCTGAGGGCCAACCCCTGAAATGTCAGCACCTGTGTCGGGCAGCATGTGGAATTTGGATGTGACGCCCTCGTAAGAGAGCAGAACACAGATGGGCTGGGGCGTCTGGTAGGCGGTGGATCCCACACGACGGCAGCTGGACTTCTTACCCTTTTGCGGAGGTAAGATGGTGTTGTCGCTATGATGACTGCTTTGAGCTCTGTTTTTCAGATTGCAGAACTTTTCATAGTGCCCCATGCGACTGCAAGGCCGACACTGAGCGGTGACAGCGAGGCATTTCTGTGTCCTAGAATAATGACCTCGGCGGATACAGTTGTTGCAACTACTTTCAGCAGCTGGGCACTTGTCTGAAGGGCCATATGGGAGGGCACAGCACTGGCAGAGAGCAACGGGTTTGGAGGGTGGAGTCACTGCAGCTGTTTTCTTGTGTCCCTTCTGCTTCTTGTAAGTAGAAGTGGCGCACAACTGAGAGGGTGGGGCACGAATAGCAGAAGTGGCCTTCCTGGTGGCTTCGTAAGACCTGCAGGTGTTGACCACGTCCTGTAGTGAAGCGGTCGTGTCGAGAGATAAGTTTCTGAACGAGTTCCTCGTCTCTCACACCCATGAGGATTATCATTTTCAATTGAGTCTCCTCCCAAGTAGACGATGTTCCAGGACAGACGTCAGAGAAAAACTCTCCCTCAAACTGTTTGCAACCAAGTAGTTTCCTGCGAAGTAGAGCTTCGTTACGAAGGCTCTTGATGTGTCCCTGTAGTGCGTCTAGGACTTCCTCTACTGTCTTGTCTGTGGCAGGAGGAATGTCGAGTGTGTGCTCCAACACTCTCTGTGTTTCCAAGGTCAGGCACATTCTCAGCTGGATGAGTTGTTTTTGTCGTGGAAGCTTGAATAGCTCCACCATTAGAAGGAACTTGCTCAAAGTTTACTACGTTGACGAATAGTGTTTTAGTTGCGGATTGGCTTCTAAATATTTGTCCAGTCTACTTTTGAATGTAGTAATTGTTTTACTGTCGACGACATTTGCGGGCAGGAAGTTCCAAACGTTAACGATCCGATTGAAAAAGAAATGTTTGGCTTCGTTTGATGTGAATTTTTACCAGTAATCTTAAAAGTGTGACGTCTTCTTGTTATATTTGATCGATCAAAAGTAATGTAATCTTCTGCATTGATATTATCAAATCCTTTAATTATCTTGAACATTTCAATTAAATCTCGCATCCTTCGTTTTTCTAGGCTGAATAAGTTTAATTCTTTAAGTCTTTCTTCATAAGGTTTATTTTTCAGCCTTGGAATCATTTTTGTTATTCTACGCTGGACTCTTTCCAGTTTGTCAATGCCCTTTCTGTAATATGGGGACCAAAACTGTACGCTATACTCAAGATGAGGTCGTACTAGTGAATCATGCAGTTTTAATATGACTTTTCTGATTTATTTTCGAAAGTACGCCCAATAAAGCCGACCAATCTGTTAGCAGTTTTAACTACCTCTGAGCAATGCTGACTGGGTTTTAAATCGTTTGATATTGTGATTCCTAGATCTTTTTCCTTGTTCACTGCAGAAACTAGTTTTCCATTCATTGAATACTGAGCGTGATCATTATTTCTTCCGATGTGTAGTACCTTACATTTATCAACGTTAAATTTCATTTGCCATTTATTGGCCCAAGACGTTAGTCGATCAAGGCCTGATTGTAAGACTTCTCTGTCACTTGTCGTAGTTACTTTACTGGCAATTTTCGTATCGTCAGCGAATTTCGATATTTTGCATGAGATCCCATCATCTATGTCATTAACATATATCAGGAACAAGATAGGGCCAAGCACTGAACCCTGTGGTACGCCACTTTTTACGTCTAATCATTGAGAAGAGACACCGTTTAAGACTACTCTCTGTTTACGTTCAGAGAGCCAGTCCTGAAGCCAATTGTAAATGCTACCAGAGATACCATGAGTCTTTAGTTTATTAAGCAATCGTTGATGGGGTACTTTATCAAAGGCCTTTTGAAAATCCAGATATATGATATCTACTGCTCTGCTCTCATCGTACACGTCAAAAACATTGTGAAAGAAGTCTAATAAGTTAGTTAGACATGAACGTTTATTACGAAAACTATGTTGTGAGGGTTTTATTATATGGTTATCTTCAAGGAATTTCACCATATTGTCACGAATGATTGTCTCCATTAATCTACATACTACTGACGTCAGACTGATTGGCCTATAATTTCCGGGTTGTGACTTGTCCCCCTTTTTGAAGATTGGAGTTACATTTGTACGTTTCTAATCTGATGGAACTTTACCATTCCTTAAGGATTTATTGAATATGATTGCAAGCGGTTTACTGATCTAATGCTTGATCTCTTTCAAGATTCTCGGGGAAATTTTATCTGGTCCAGGGGTTTTATTAGTTTTCATCTTATCGATTATTTGTACAACACTGAGTCGCACACAACACTGCCACGCACAACACTGAGTCACACACAACACTGCCACGCAGAACACTGAGTCACACACAACACTGCCACGCACAACACTGAGTCACACGCAACACTGCCACGCACAACACTGAGTCACACACAACATTGCCACGCACAACACTGAGTCACACACAACACTGCACTGCACACTGAAACACCACTGTCTTCCTGTAAAATCCGTGCTGGCGTCAAACTTTGTTGTGATGGCTTCGCTGAGACGCCGGTCCGGGAGACAGTTTCTTCTTACCCTATAGAAATCCAGCAGCTAATCACTGTATGGGTACAGAAAGTACCGTGTCTGGATGTCCTTTCGATGTAGAGGGCGAAAGAAACACCAGAGGTTCCGAAAGGGTTCTTTACTGGAGTTTACAAGAGGCAGCGAAGGGATGCGTCCTGCTGGGGAGGGAGCGCACCATTCAGACCTCAGTTTAACACGCGCTACAGTGTTGCCGCTTGAACAATGCAGCCAAAACTGTTGCCACAGATTCATGGGAGATGTATGTGTGTGGTACAATAAATATGTGTACAAGTGACCTGTTTATCACTCATCTACAATTACTGTCTCCAATAAACAGTAATAGGCTATAATTACTCGCCTCAATTACTGGTAATAGGCAACAGAATGTATTTAATACTTATAATAGGCACTATAATTAATAAATCGTCTTCATATACCGTTAATATGATACAATTAATATATTTTCGAAAGCTGGTAATAGGCTACAAGTAATAAACTGTAATTCTTGTCTTCAAATACCGGTAATAGGCTGTAAGTACTGTAATTGAATATCGAAAATAGCCAACTATATGTCTTCAATACCGATAATAAACTTGAGTTGGAGGATAGGGTGCAAACAAAAAAATAGAATTCCCCATCAGCACAAGCGATAACGAACTCGGTGGATTGGCCAACGACCTCAACGACAAGCACTTCATCGCGTCTGTCATCATACAATTAATATATCGTCTTCACATACTGGTAACTAAGCTATGATTTAGGTATCAGCATCAAAATTCTAGTAATGGCAACTAAGCAAATACGGATTTTTTTTCATACGTTAAAAAGATACCAGCCAAGGGTAAACAAAAAAAGGTTACAAAAAATCCCGGTTGCCACCAGACCCCCCTGTACAGAAAATAGAGGCAGTGGGTTGAGTCCAATTGATGTTGACAGCTCTTTCGAAAGAGTTCAAGTCATACAAATATGAAAAAACAGACAAAGGAAGAGACCTCCAGAGTTTTTTTTACATCATATATCTATGTGGCCGGTAGAAATTGATAGAGGCTTATTCATAGTCTGCTTCCGCCCGTTAATGGCTCAAATTTAGATTTTTTTAGTGACGCCTCGAATTTCTCACGTTTTCTCTGATGTTGAGTGCGGGAGAGGCTAATTGCTGCACTGTCACAAGTGCATATAAATATTGCAAGTCCCGTTATAGAACAGTGTATGGAAACAATTTTGGGTAATTTTTGGCCACTCGGCGGTAATACCAAAGAAAAGTCGCTAGCGGATATCAGAGAATCGAATCCGGGACCCTAGGTTCACATGCTCGAACGCTAGCCACTCTACTACCGCCTACCCTAAGTTTGCCAGTGTAAGGGATGAAAGAGTGAAGAAAATGGTTAACTCTTGAATTAGGAAGATGCACACAATAGGAATGAAAAGAAGTAGAAAGCCTTGAGCAGCAAGGCCGCGGGAGGAGTGGAAGCATGAAGTTAGCAAGTACAAAAGAGCAGTCAGCATGAAAATGGCGGTAGAAAAGAGATAAAGATGCAACATTGCGTCGGTAACTTAAAGAATCAAGATATTCAGTTAAAGGAGGAGAGTTGATGGGACGAAAAGCTTTAATCTCCACCCTGTTTAGTAAAGTTGCGTGAGTTGAACCCCCCCAGATATAAGAACCATACACCATACAGGGACGGATAAGGCCCTGCACAGAGCAAGCAGCTGGGAGGGAGAGAGAGAGAAAAAAAAATGTATTAAGATAGAGGTATATAAATACTATGCCACGCACTCACGCACGCACGCACGCACGCACGCATACACACATACACACACACACACACACACACACACACACACACACACACACACACACACACACACACGCACGCACACGCACAAGCACACGCAAACGCGCGCGCACACAAACACACACACACGCACACGCTCACACACACACACACACACACAGACACACACACACACACACACACACACACACACACACACACACACACACACACACACACACACACACACACACACACACACACACACACA
>JAXIVD010004913.1:5000-15000 GCA_036785275.1 Cancer borealis | reverse complement strand
TTAACATGCTTATCATTATTTTTTTTTCCCAATGGTAACACATCAAATTATCCGGTAGGTTCACATAGACTATAATTGAATAATAATGAACATGTATATGTCCAATTTCCCAGGAGCTTGTGACACTCATAAGCAGCATGATGTCAACAGTGCTCTGTGGAAGGTCTACGAGGATATCCGCGATCCTCACCTGATACAACTTTCCCAGTCCTTCGACCCGCTCTCCGGCCACTATACTATGACGACGATGGTGTCGCCGTCAAGCGCCTCATGAAGGAGCTCAACGAACACCGTTTGCTGGAGCAGCACCACTGGTTCTCGCTGTTCAACACCCGCCAGCGCGAGGAGGCTCTCATGCTCTACGACGACCTCGAACACTCCACAGACTGGAACACCTTCGTCGGCAACGCTGCTTTCTTCCGCGTTCGCATGAACGAGGGCGAGTTCGTTTACGCACTGTACGCTGCCGTTGTCCACTCTGACCTGACACAACACGTAGTGCTGCCACCTCTCTATGAGGTCACTCCTTACCTCTTCACCAACAGCGAGGTCATCCAAGAAGCCTACAAGGCCAAGATGACACAGACTGCTGCTAAGATTGAGTCCCACTTCACCGGCAGCAAGAGTAACCCGGAACAGCGTGTGGCCTACTTCGGCGAGGACATCGGCATGAATACCCACCACGTCACCTGGCATTTGGAGTTCCCCTTCTGGTGGGACGACGCCCATGAGAACCACCACCTCGAGCGTAAGGGCGAGAGCTTCTTCTGGGTCCACCACCAGCTCACTGTCCGCTTCGATGCTGAGCGTCTGTCTAACTACTTGAATCCCGTCGACGAACTCCACTGGGACGATGTCCTCCATGAGGGCTTCGCTCCCCACATCATGTACAAGTACGGTGGCTACTTCCCCTCCCGCCCAGACAATGTGCATTTCGAGGACGTGGACGGCGTGGCGCGCGTGCGTGACATGCTGATCCTGGAGAGCCGCATCAGAGACGCCATCGCTCACGGCTATGTCACCGGTAGGGACGGGTCCATCATCAGCATCAGCGACTCCCACGGCATCGATGTCCTTGGAGACGTGATTGAATCTTCCATGTACAGCCCCAACCCTGAGTACTACGGCGCCCTGCACAACACAGTTCATATGATGCTTGGCCGCCAGGTTGATCCTCACGGAAAATTCGACCTTCCTCCCGGTGTTCTGGAGCACTTGGAGACCGCCACACGCGATCCCGCTTTCTTCCGACTCCACAAGTACTTGGATAACATCTTCAGAGAACACAAGGACAGCCTGACACCTTACACCAAGGAAGAGCTCGAGCTCCCCGGCGTCGAAATTGAGAGCATCTCCCTCAGCAACCGCCTTGAAACTTACTTTGAAGACTACGAGTACAGCCTCATCAACGCCGTCGACGGTTCTACCGAGATCGCTGATGTGCCCATCTCTACCGTTGTTAAACGCCTCGCACACAAGGACTTCACAGCTGAATGTGTCATCACCAACAACAATGACCACGAAGTGATGGCCACCGTTCGTGTCTTCGCCTGGCCCAAGTACGACAATAACCATGTTGAATTCTCCTTCAACGATGGACGCTGGAACGCCATTGACATGGACAAGTTCTGGGTCAAGTGTGAGTATTCCCAGTTACCTTACAGTAACTTATTACTTTCTTATGGGTGTGGCATTAAATGAATCGATGATTACCTAACTTAACTTAACAGTGACACAATGCCGAGACATAGGTGAAGATTAATTCTTTCTCCCACAGTGGCGTCTGGAGCCAACACCATCACACGCTCCAGCAAGGACTCGTCGGTTACTGTTCCTGACGTGCCCAGCTTCCAAGATCTGATGGAAAAGACCGAAAAGGCTGTCGCCTCCGGCTCGGAGCTCCACCTCGAGGAGTATGTTAGCGGCCTCGGGCTACCTAATAGGTTCCTACTCTCCAAGGGAACGACCGAGGGCATGAAGTTCCACCTGGTAGTGTTCGTCTCCGACGGCGCCAAGGACGCAGCAATCGAAGGACTGCATGAGAACACAAGCTTCAACCACTACGGCACCCACACTGGCAAGTACCCCGACAAGCAGCCGCACGGTTACCCACTGGACCGCCGCGTCGACGACGAGCGCATCATCACTGGCGTCACCAACTTCAAGGCTGTGGATGTCAAAGTATACCACGTGGAAGAACAATAATTTGACAGCTTCCTGTCAGCATATATGTTCCGCAGACTTTTGCGGTCTAACCCTTAAATCATCTCTTTGAAATTCAAATTTGCAAATTTTCTACCAACATATACATTCCAGGCATGATTTAGTACACAAACTACTTTTTGTGATACGAGTATTGTATAGTAATAGCAAGTTTAAGTGAAACATATGAAAATTAATTCATCACTATCACAGATGTTAATCCTCATATCATCAGCCATTAAAGAATGTCATGTCATATGAACCTTTAATAAATTATATTCATACAAGTTATTTGAAGAATCCATGATATAAGTATAATCTCTAGCAATCTTAAACCTGAAAAATAGAAGTTAAAACGAAGTATAATATGTTAATTTGCGAAACTGGCTGCACGACCATCCATATAACATTCATAATGGACCTGTAAAGCAAATACAAGTTTAACATGTCTGTAACACATCAGGTACATGTATATAGAAAACACACACTTCCATGGCTATAACTTAACTAACCTTTGCACTATTCATTTTGAGTAACTCCTTAGGCGAAATAGAGAAGAAAACATGTTTGACATGTGTAATTTCATGACAGAATTCCTATTTGCGAATTAAAATACTTCAATATTTTTTACAATTACACCAAGTCTTATGAAAAACATTCAAGTCGTATGAGGGAGAAGAAATGGAGAGATTGTGTTAGGACTTAATAATAAATGCGGTAAAGAGTGTAAGTTCTGGTGGTCTGATTCAAGTACTAAGTGTTTTTTTCTCTCGTTTTCGTTCTCGTTCTCGTTATCTTTCTCTATCTCTATCTCTATCTCTATCTCTATCTCTATCTCTTTTTTTCTCTCTCTCTCTCTCTCTCTCTCTCTCTCTCTCTCTCTCTCTCTCTCTCTCTCTCTCTCTCTCTCTCTCTCTCTCTCTCTCTCTCTCTCTCTCTCTCTCTCTCTCTCTCTCTCTCTCTCTCTCTCTCTCTCTCTCTCTCTCTCTCTCTCTCTCTCTCTCTCTCTCTCTCTCTCTCTCTCTCTCTCTCTCTCTCTCTCTCTCTCTCTGAGGTGCTGTAGAGGTTACACACAGAGTCACTTGGAGGTAATACAGACAATTTGTTAATTTTCTGTAGATTTAGTATAAAAAAAAAGGGCAAAGAGACGACACAGAACCGGGAACGCGCGTGTAGCCACAAAGGCTCGGAAGGGACTTACCAAGTTTGTCACAATTATTAATACTATTAAAATCTATAGTAACTCATTTTATATACACTAATCGATTGGAAATAATTGTTCAAAAGTAGTATTAAGACAATGCATCTTGTATATAAAGAAGGTAAGGTAGAGTGTTGGCACACACCGTAGCCTCGCGCAGCTGCGGGGTCTCATCTTCCGTCACATCAGCCTTGGAGCCTGTGGTGGACATTAATCTGTTACCTCGGGACACAGGGCCACTGTGACTTCCGAGTTTCCACAGTTCACCTTCCTCATGTTTCCCTAAGTACCCATTTATCGACCAACCCGTTTGGGAGGATGAATAGTTGGGTGAGCTGTGTTCCGATTGCCCTCGTTTGGGATTGAACTCGAGCTAGCCAATTTGTAATCAGACGTGCTAACCACTGCACCACTGAAGCACGATTATATAAAGAATATATACCAATACTTACTTAGTTCCAATATCGATACGTTGATGATACAGTAATCATAGATTAATTACCAATATGTATAGACAATATTTTTTTTCTACATCAGAAACCGTTGGCGCCAGTAGGCTTTTTTTATGAAGGCCTTTTGCTTTTATTTTAGTGACGCCGCAAATGTTTACGTTTTCTCTTAAATATGTTGAGAACGAGAGAGGCTTATTGCTGCTAAAGACTCAAATGCATATAACATTATAAGTATCATCTAAGGACAGCATGGCACTCAATTTGGGTAATTTTTGACCACTCGTCGGTAATACCAAAGAAAGAAAAGTGGCCAGCGGATATTGGGGGATCGAACCCGGGACCTAGGTTCGCAAGCCCGAACGCTAGCCACACTATTACCGCCTACCCTTTCAAAAGAGGAGTGTCAAGACACCTCCCACACTATATTGGATTTCCTCCCCATGTCTATATTTCTCCTACTGTCCTCTTTACAGGGTCTGGCGACAAGCGGGATTTTTTTTTTATTTAATTTATTTTTCCCTTGGCCAGTACTTTTAATGTAAAAAAAACCTAAGATATATCAATTATATCCTATTACTGATATTTGAAGACGATAAATCAATTATTGCCTATTGCCAGTATTTGGAGATATATTAATCATATCCTATTCCTGGCTCCAACTAACTTTAAGGACCCCCGTACTTCATGGCGCAATGCAGTAGTCTGAGGACCCCTGGAAGGACCTACAAGTAACAGAAGTTCGCCAATACACTGGCGAAGCAGACACGCATACTTTGCTCCTCCTTTTATGCCGAGCTGTTAACGTGTGATGCCGAAGAGGGGAAAGAAGAGCGTTTCATCCCGCGATCTGCGAGAAACAGAAGCAGAAGATATGGCAACACATGACTCATCGCCTTCCAGCCGCAACGAGGCAACACCAGTCTCCCAACAGATGGATCTGTGTTCGCTCCTCCAATGGATAACAAATCGCGACGAGGCTGTACGTGTTGAGAGAGAGGAAGAGGCAGCACGCCAACGTGTTGAGAGGGAGGAACAGCGACGAGAAAACTCGGCATTCTTCGACGCCCTGCTGTTAAGGCTCGCCAACACCCTCCTCTCCCCACCTACACCCACGTCACCGCTCGCTGGGACCGCGCCGGTTCCTAGTACACCGGGGATGGCCTCTTCAAACACCTCAGCCGCCACTTCGGCACCCAAAGCAGCTGTTTATCCGCCTCTCCCTCCACCTCCTATCTCTCTCTCCTTATTTTACTTTCTAGAAATTCTAAGAGTGGCGGCCTGCATAATCCCAAACAACTGGTCCAGCTTGGGATGTGCTTGTCACTGGAGACCCAAAGAGTGCTGGAACACACACTACATGGGTCTCCAGACTCCAATTATTCCGTCGAAGACATACTTGACATTCTCCAGAAGCATGTCAAGGACTCCAGCAACAAAGCATTCCGACAACGAGTATTCAACAGTTGCAAGCAGGCTGCCGGTGAGTCCTTTGCCGACTTTTTTTGTCAGGTTGAAGGACACTTCAGAGGAAATCGACGTCTGCAAAGGCCACAACACTGACTGTGAGGCATCCTGGATCAAGTACGAAATCCTCACAGGCGTCAACGATGCCCTCTCGCTGCCCAGTTGCACACGATTTTCTATTTCTTTTTTCCTGTCCACCTTATATTTCAACAAGTACATACTATTATCTTCATGTATTCATTTTTTCCCTGGTTAATTATGGAAACATTGTTTTACTTTGACCAGTAAAAGGTGGAAATCAATAAACACTTTTTACCAAATACGGCCCCTTTGAATGAAACAGTAAAAATGGGCAACATAACATAATAAGAAAGAATAATATCAATAAAATTGTTTGTTCGGACAACTACCACCCCTCCACCAACAGTAAATAAAAAGATAAATAGAAGTGCTCAATCATACATTTTAGGGAAAAAGAAATGGCTATTGCTCTTTGGAGTTTTCTGTCTCTTTTTTTAAGGAAAGTTGAAGTGAAACATTTTACAAGTCAAATTTAGTATTGTCTTGTAGCTTTGACAATTTATCATCGTGTAACAAAAATAATAACTAACACAAGTAAAGGTGAATGAGAGAGGACCCTTTCAATTACCTATTTTCAGTAGTATTTGTATGGCAATTTTGTTTAATTAATATGTCATGAAGTATAACGTAACATGCCATTTTGACCATCAGGCATCACATATTCTCCTGATGTGCATCTTCACGACCATTCCTCATTCATCACAAGTCCGTCCATCATCCATCTCACGGCCAAAACTCAGCCACCACATGCCCATCCACCAACCAACCATAAAACACTCCACAGCTAGTCCTCGTCCACACGACAAACATCTTGATACCCCGCCGCATCCACCCTATTACGTTACACACTACACTGATCCTAAAGAATGAGGAAAAGATGAAAGGCAAATTCTTATCACCATGAGCACTGTTCATTATCACTGCCAGGTATTGTACGTGCTGGCAGTCAGGTTCAGGTCACCACAGACTTCTGTCAACCTTTCCTTTAAGAACTAAATCAGCATGTCAGGCAAGACGATCGGAATGGTCGGGATCAAACAGGGAGAATGCCGAGTTTATACGGCTTTCTCTGGTGTAGCAGGATGGCATGATAAAAGTCAAGTGAACGACGGAACAGCAGTGTGTGTGTGTGTGTGTGTGTGTGTGTGTGTGTGTGTGTGTGTGTGTGTGTGTGTGTGTGTGTGTGTGTGTGTGTGTGTGTGTGTCTGTCTGTGTGTGTGTGTGTGTGTGTGTGTGTGTGTGTGTGTGTGTGTGTGTGTGTGTGTGTGTGTGTGTGTGTGTGTGTGTGTGTGTGTGTGTGTATGTGTGCGTGTGCGTGTATGTGTGTGTGGGAGGGGGTGGGGAGGTCTCGGTCTGTGTGTGTTTTCACTATCACCACCCTTACTACATTCTCCTCATTTCATAGTTTTCCTTATTACAAAGTGCACATTTCTTTTCACAATGTATTTTGACATATTTTCCTCAAGCTGCTCCCCACTTGTATGTTTACCTACATTTCATAAGATTTGCCTCTCACCTCGCTTTGCATATTCCTTCCTTTCCAAACACATCCATTTATTTTCTCTTCAACTTCCCCTTTTTATCTCATCTAGCCTGTGATCTCACTTAATCTCTAAGTATATTGCAAGAAAACGAAAGCCCACAACCTATTTCAGTTAGAGACTTCGATGTTTTTCAAGAAAGATGTTTAAGCCTCTATTTTCTGAGGAAGAGGGACAAAACATTGCTACAAATGTTTTATCAAATTTTGACTTTTAAATTAATAGTACTCGCTGAAATTGTGTTGTTTTATTATGGATGAAGTTGCTCTAAGTTGCATCAGCTCACTAAAATTATCAGAGTCACTGACATGCATGCGGTGATGATTCTTTAATGGGTTACTTTCTCACTCAGTCTAGTAAGTAAAATAGATGAAATAGTCAGAAACAAAAATAAAGGAAACAAAAGAAATTCATAGCGTTACAGATAAAAGATAACACCGTCTTAGCTAAGCAGGAATAATGAACTCCAATGCATACTCGCTACTTGAAGCATTTGATAATGTGTCTCGATGCAGCTGGCAACAGATGACAACAAAGAGGAAAAAAAAAAAAAGGTGAGAACCTTAACAGACATTTCTTCAACATCCTTAAGTGTTAGTGTGTCAATGTTTGTAAATGGCTCATTTCGTGAAACGATGTTTGTTACATAATAATTCAAAGGAAGATAAATTGATCAAATCAAAATGACACTTATGAAGAAAATAACAGATTCAAAGGTAAATAATACTTGATAGGTATGGTTCACCAGTTATTACTTGATATCATTAAAATCATATCATATGCATCTGAAAAACCCGTTAATTCGTCACGTGTTATTCACTCACTATTCTTTATGAGACACGTGATCGCTGCATCATCCAGTCTGCCACAAGGTGTAGTGAGAAAGGCTACCAGAGTATGGTGGGTTAATTCAGATTAATTATTTTGGCTTTATACCGTTATCTCTGAGCAAAATTGATTAATGTAATTCTTAAGCCCGTGCAGACGTTGCCATGTGTACGTAAAGAACTTTTCCGATGAAAGTCCTCAAGCAAAGAGCGAGATTGATTGGTGGTGGGCGGGGCCCCAAGGAGGCCAGCGGGGTAGCAGTAATAAGTAACGAGGGGGGATGCTAGATAAGTGCTGTCACTGGAGATATAGGAGTGAAGGCGGGGGGGGGAAGACACCTCACCGGGTATAAATGGCCAGCGGGGCGTCCGTCTGCCACCATTAAGTCCAGCAACGATGAAGCTCCTGGTCCTGTTTGCTCTGGTGGCAGCGGCCGCCGCTTGGCCAAACTCGGCTGGAGGTGAGTAGCCCTTATTTATGGCGGGGAGGTAAACATTTTGAATAACTGTGTCCTGCAGAGAGAACAAGTGTTCTCTCTGCAGAACGAAAGTATCGGGCGTTTTGTTGTTTTATGATACAAGGAAGTAAGTAATTTCCACATCATCTCGGCATTGACTAGTCTCAACTGGAAGTGGATGAGCCTTGTCGGTGAGCACAGAATAACTACAGTTCTACAAACATTACGAAAATATTGAGTCTTTAGTAACTAAACTATAAAAAAAAAAGTTCGTATTAAAAACTTATTTATTTTAGTGACTCCTTTCAAAAATGCATATTCGTTGCAGGAACACATTTCTTCTTTAACTAGTTTATATATTATGTTTCGCAAATCTTGTAACAATTTTAGTGTTAATTCTTTTTTCGGCATCTTTCTATAAACCATTTTCATTCTCTGTATGAACATTGAATTCAAATTTTAATTTTTCCTTTGTAAAATAAGACAGGTTTATGCAGACAAGTCATTCACATCCCATGTATTAGCAACTGCAATGTTTTCCTCAGTCATGTTGACAGTTTGATAGCATTCACATTCTTATTCCTATGGACTTATTTCTGATGATGACGACAATGTTATAATAACAAAGACTACATTATACATCTCTCTCTCTCTCTCTCTCTCTCTCTCTCTCTCTCTCTCTCTCTCTCTCTCTCTCTCTCTCTCTCTCTCTCTCTCTCTCTCTCTCTCTCTCTCTCTCTCTCTCTCTCTCTCTCTCTCTCTCTCTCTCTCTCTCTCTCTCTCTCTCTCTCTCTCTCAGAGGCTTCTGACACTCATAAGCAGCACGATGTCAACAGTGCTCTGTGGAAGGTCTACGAGGATATCCGCGATCCTCACCTGATACAACTTTCCCAGTCCTTTGACCCGCTCTCCGGCCACTATGACGACGATGGTGTCGCCGCCAAGCGCCTCATGAAGGAACTCAACGAACACCGCTTGCTGGAGCAGCACCACTGGTTCTCGCTGTTCAACACCCGCCAGCGCGAGGAGGCTCTCATGCTCTACGACGTCCTCGAACACTCCACAGACTGGAACACCTTCGCCGGCAACGCTGCTTTCTTCCGCGTTCGCATGAACGAGGGCGAGTTCGTTTACGCACTGTACGCTGCCATTATCCACTCTGACCTGACACAACACGTGGTGCTGCCACCTCTCTATGAGGTCACTCCTCACCTCTTCACCAACAACGAGGTCATCCAAGAAGCCTACAAGGCCAAGATGACACAGACTGCTGCTAAGATTGAGTCCCACTTCACCGGCAGCAAGAGTAACCCGGAACAGCGTGTGGCCTACTTCGGCGAGGACATCGGCATGAATACCCACCACGTCACCTGGCATTTGGAGTTCCCCTTCTGGTATGACGACGCCCATGAGAACCACCACCTCGAGCGTAAGGGCGAGAGCTTCTTCTGGCTCCACCACCAGCTCACTGTCCGCTTCGATGCTGAGCGTCTGTCTAACTACTTGAATCCCGTCGACGAACTCCATTGGGACGATGTCATCCATGAGGGCTTCGCTCCCCACACCATGTACAAGTACGGTGGCTACTTCCCCTCCCGCCCAGACAATGTGCATTTCGAGGACGTGGACGGCGTGGCGCGCGTGCGTGACATGCTGATCCTGGAGAGCCGCATCAGAGACGCCATCGCTCACGGCTATGTCACCGGTAGGGACGGGTCCATCATCAGCATCAGCGACTCCCACGGCATCGATGTCCTTGGAGACGTGATTGAAT
>JAXIVD010004912.1:0-30000 GCA_036785275.1 Cancer borealis | reverse complement strand
TCCCGTCTGTGTTTCTGTGTGCTTGTAAAGAAAGGAGTTAGTGGTATCACTCTGTGGTATCGTAGAAGACGAGGAGCATAAGTTGCCTATGTAAGTTGTGGTGACTAGGTTTAGCGGAAATAAAAGTGTTAAGAAGGAACGCTTATTTCCTTCGCCATCAAAGTGTTCTGTGATCGTCTCAGTTGTCTTGCTCTCCGCTTCTCCAGCGCCTACGCCGAATACAAGTATAAGCTGCTCTTGTTACGGCCCAGAGAGGAGGTTTGTAGTAATATATATATATATATATATATATATATATATATATATATATATATATATATATATATATATATATATGTACCGAGTACAACGGGCCAACTATCATTACGGTGATTCCTTTGCGGAATCACCGGTAAATCCTCGTATTCTCGACGCTCGTTAAGATACCTTGTTATGGTTAGAGTAGGTACTACTAGCGAAAGAGGATGATGGGAAAAACGCGTGACGTCACTGGAACTGAGGATATATATACCGGTCTGGGCGGAAGGACAGTCACTAGTGTTCCGTGACTCCGCTCCAGACAGGTAAGCCTTCAGTGTTCCTAAAAACCTTGCCACACTTGAAAAACACATTGTTATTAATATCTAACAGTAAATTGTCCTCCCGGATACAGCTGCCGAGAGGACCAGCAAAAGACTGACTTTCGGTTGGTGTTTGACGAAGGCTGCATGTGGAGTTGCCTCTCAAACAAGGACGACGGCCAGAAGGACCCAGTGACTCTCAAACAATATTTGTGGCGTGAGTGTATTTTGGTAGTTTTTCCATCAGTTCCCTCACGTATGGTTAGGTAGGATAGAATAGGAATATTTGTGTTAAGGTAGGTGTTTATGTTTGTGTCGCTAAGGGTGGATAAGCATTTGTAAGAGCACCACCACGGATATAGCGAGTACTTTATTTATTTTATTCATCATTAAAGTTTAACCATTATTTTACCATTCTCGTTTTTTCTTCTTAACTCTGACCCTCGGTACAGTGGTGGCAGCGGTGTAGATGCAAATTACGCATCAGCCCACGTTGTCCGGGAGACGCTACAGTGTGCTAGTTAAGTAGGTAATTAGCCCCCTTCCAGTTAAATTTTTATTCCCTTACAGAGTAGTGATTGGTGATTAGAATAGTTACGTAGAGTTAATAGTGATGCATTGTTTTCTTTTTTTAAGTGTTAGTGATAGTGTTAGTGGACTAATACGCTCAAAGTCTCCTCTGCGGGCACCTATCCCCAGATTGTTAAGTGAGTCGCGGTCTTCGGATCGCCGGGCGTCCTTCCCCCCCTCCAATTAAATTTTAATTATGAATTCTCAGATAGACTTGTTAGGCGACTCGTGGTTTCCCCAGGAGGAAATAACAGAAGTGGGTGAACAAGCGCTTGGTGGAGCAATAAAACCTGAGTGTTCAGAAGTCGGTCATCACGATCAGAGGAAGATGGAGTCCTTTATTATTCTAAACAGAAAAGAAATAACACCTTGCTCGATTCGTTGGTGGTGCCCACGGTAATGAAACGGAAAGCCCATGCTATGTTTTTTTAAATTGAAACGTCGGATGAGTGTGACGCGGGAGTTAGGGATATTAACTTATACGTGAGGGCGACTATGGTGGTGCCAGATACACACTCCTCCACTTCGAGGGTGGACGAGGCAGTTACTACTACAACCATCATTACAACTATCACCTCACTGTCAACGGCTACACAATCCACCGTGCCGCGGACAAGTTAACACTAGTTGTGGGTGATGGAGGTTCTATAGTCGACATGAGCGAGATCGTGTTTCCTTCCGAGGATGAGGATGACACGGAGGAACCACGCAGAGCCCGAAGGCCTGTGAGGAATTCCTAGAGGAGTGTTGAGAGGGAGAGATGGTAGTAAGTAGACCCCTGGGTGGTTAAAGGAAAGGTTACTGCCTATAAAAACTCTTTTGCAGCGGCGAGGAGATGCCAGGACTGGTGGGAGTTGGCTTCACCTATTCCGACCAGGAGGTCGAGTCACGTCTGACTCGGAAGTCTTGCATAGAGACAAGAAGAAAGAAGAAGAAGAAGAAGAAGACCGGTCCCGACTTATGTTGATAATATATAAACTCATGTTCTTACGAGTGTGAGAATACGAGGATTTATTTTTTTTAAAGAGGAAAGCCGTGTACCGAGTACAACGGGCCAACTATCATTACGGTGATTCCTTTGCGGAATCACCGGTAAATCCTCGTATTCTCGACGCTCGTTAAGATACCTTGTTATGGTTAGAGTAGGTACTACTAGCGAAAGAGGATGATGGGAAAAACGCGTGACGTCACTGGAACTGAGGATATATATACCGGTCTGGGCGGAAGGACAGTCACTAGTGTTCCGTGACCCCGCTCCAGACAGGTAAGCCTTCAGTGTTCCTAAAAACCTTGCCACACTTGAAAAACACATTGTTATTAATATCTAACAGTAAATTGTCCTCCCGGATACAGCTGCCGAGAGGACCAGCAAAAGACTGACTTTCGGTTGGTGTTTGACGAAGGCTGCATGTGGAGTTGCCTCTCAAACAAGGACGACGGCCAGAAGGACCCAGTGACTCTCAAACAATATTTGTGGCGTGAGTGTATTTTGGTAGTTTTTCCATCAGTTCCCTCACGTATGGTTAGGTAGGATAGAATAGGAATATTTGTGTTAAGGTAGGTGTTTATGTTTGTGTCGCTAAGGGTGGATAAGCATTTGTAAGAGCACCACCACGGATATAGCGAGTACTTTATTTATTTTATTCATCATTAAAGTTGTCCATTATTTTTATATTCGTTTTCTGTTCGTAAACCAACTCTCGGACCCTCGGTACATATATATATATATATATATATATATATATATATATATATATATATATATATATATATATATATATATATATATATATGAGTAAATGTAGATAGAGTTATTAGTGTAATTTACGTTCTCATTTATATCATAAAGAAAAATGTCTTATGTTCTCAATGTGTTTAGATAATAATGATGTTAATTATAAAATAAGTCAAGATAATGAAAATAATGCTTCTTATGTAAACACACACACACACACACACACACACACACACACACACACACACACGTAGCAACCAAAAAAAGAAAAAGAAAAACCGGATGAATATAAACATAGAGAAAACAAAATATACATAAATAAAGATAATATCTAACACACACACACACACACACACACACATAGCAACACACACACACACACACACACACACACACACACACATGAACTAAACATTTCCACACACGAACGAAACAAAATGAAAAAATGTAAATTCTAGGAACGTGTAATGGACTTATTGGCAACGTTTTGTTTCTCCTAGAGAGAGAGAGAGAGAGACAAACAGACAGACAGGACTGCGCTGAGTGGGTTACTGATAACATCTCTTCCTCTTTCTCCTCTCCGTATTCTTTGATATATCTCCTCTTCCCCCCCTCAAAATGGAAAACCCAGCAGTTACCAGTTTCCGTGAATATATCAGAATTAACACCATGCAACCCAACCCTAATTACGGTAAGTCAAGGAAATGTTGAGTGAGGTTATTATTAGGTTAGGTATTGGTAAATTTTGACATCTTCACCAGAATGCACCTGGAAATGATAATTTTTCGGATAGATTTAGATCCAGTTCGAGTGATTTTGACATTAATTTCCGTCGCAGTTTTATATATAATAATATATCCTCATCACTCCAACAGTCAGGTGAGTACTGGGGACCTGTGGGAATGCTGGGTTTTTTGGGGGAAAGACGAAATACAATGATTTACACTAAGAATAAGGTGCCAGAATCACTATTCTAACATAACAATGATCTATTGACGGTCACAATAACTGGCGTGTGGCTTCGAAACAAATGGCGTTTACATCTTCACCATAATGTCGTTTGCTTACGTCTGCTTATCGGGACTACACCTCGTCCAACTCCCTACTTGTGATCATAGAGAACATTTGATAGCTTCTGTATTAACCTAACCTAACCTAACTTATATTAACCAAACCTCAACCTACATTGACAAATAACAGAACCTTGTTCAAACAAAACAAAACTTTATTTTTCGAAGAGAAGGTCTCAGAAAACATTGACTATCTCATTAACTAACAATTTGCGACGGAAATGTAATTGAGAAAACCTTTTCAAAATGCATCAGGTAATGTATTAATATAACCATGAATTCTTTAGAGCATTCTGGTGAAGATGTAAAATAATACCTAATATTATTATTTGGGTTTTAGTTTTTGGTTTTTAATTCGTGTGGTTTTTTCTATTTTTGGAAAGTTTGTTTTAAGACAGATTTTTTTTGGAAAGTTTGTTTAAGTAAGATATTTTTTTATTGTTTTGTTTTGGTTTTTCTACTTTAAATTCGTGTTCCTTGATTATTTTGTAAGTGTTTATTTAAGTGAGGAAAAAATTTTATTTATTTACTTATTTATTTTGTATTATGTAAATACTTTTTTTGTAAATGTTTAAGTAATCATTTATTTGTTTTTACTTATAATTATTGTCTTTGTATGTGTTGTTATAAGTAAATTTTATTGATTTATTTTTCTTGGTTAATTTTTATTTCTACACAATAATGCAATTTTGGTCTAAATAAAACATTTTTCGCATATATTTTGATACAATTTGAGTGATTTTCAGATGTATTTTCTTCGCAAATCCATATATTCTAAAATATTTTCAAAATAAATCTAACCTAACCTAACCTGGGATAGAATTTAGGGTTGAAAATTACGTGTAAATCATTATTGGGTAGAAGTTAAATAATACCAAATATTCTTTATAATTTCCATTCCTATCTTTATCTATTATTATTATTATTATTATTATTATTATTATTATTATTATATATATATATATATATATATATATATATATATATATATATATATATATATATATATATATATATATATTTTTTTTTTTTTTTTTTTTTTTTTTTTTTTTTCTTCTCATTTACTCCTCACACTTCTCTTCATTAATTTATTTCTCTTATCTTTACTATCACCTAACAATGAAAGTGTAGGCATGACCACCACGAAAATCAAAACAAAACCCCGCAGAATCTGCTATTTCTACAAAAATAACACCTGCAGATATGGAAGGAATGGCAACGGTTGTAGCTTTGAACACCCCAAAGCATGCCCCAAACTCTTACAGTTCGGATATGACAGTATCCGTGGATGTAATCAAAGAAATGGATGTCCATACTACCACCCGAGGCTTTGCAGAAACTCTGTGCGAAGCCGAAAATGCAACAATGATCAGTGCCGCTATACACACCTAAGAGGAACATTAAGAGACGCAACACCGACTCAGGATGTGTCGGACAGCAGTGAAGGAACAAACAAGAAACAAACCTTGACACACGGACAATCTCATGAAACAAAGCAGACCAACAGTGCACTTCAAGAAAATTTTTTAGCAATGTTTCAAAGTCTACGGACAGAGCTGGGAGGGAGGATAGACACACAGCTGGCAGAAATCAAAAATCAACTACTTACTCTACGAGGAGTGCCACTTGTGCCACAACCCATACCAGCTGGACACTATATGGCCAGACCTCAAACAGGGCCACCAATGGCCATGGCATATTAGAAAAACTTCTCACTGGAAACATACAAGGGCTGTTCCCAGTAAATAAGCCAAAGGTCCCTTACCTATCAGAAATTGCAGAGGAAGAAAATTTTGTGTTTATCGGCCTCACAGAATCACACCTAAGCAGTGATATTATTAATGAAGAAATCGCCATAAAAAACTATAACATATTCCGTGCTGACCGAAGTGTTCGTTCTCATGGAGGTGTGATAAATTATGTAAGAGCAGACCTAGCTCTGAACACTAATGAAGTCATTTCTTACTCAGATGGTACATGCGAATTGCTAGGAATCTTGCTGAAAGATATCAATACCCTGGCATTTACAGTGTATCGTCCACCAAACTCAGGTGAACAGAGTTTTAAAACAATCATAAAACAAATAGAAGAAGAAATAAGGTGTCATTCAAGTTCAGCCACTGAAATAATCATCGTTGGAGATTTTAATTTCCCATAGATAAACTGGGAAAATAGACAAATACAAGGTGGTACTAGAGAAGTCTGTGCTCAAATAAATTGCCTGTTGGAGCTAATGGAGGAGTGCCACCTTACCCAACACATCCATGAACCGACCAGGATCAACAACACTCTGGATCTGCTACTAACAAAAAACCCAGAATTGCTGCACAGCTTCAACACTCAAGACACTATCATGTCAGACCACAAGCTGATAACTGTATCTATCTACTCACCAGCAGGACATATTCATCCAGATAGCACCACCCAGGGACACAAGCCTGAAGGCTTAAACAGTTTAAACTTCCACAGTGCCGAGGTCAACTGGGAAACAATCCAGGACTCCCTAAGAAACATAAACTGGAAGGATGAATTGAAAGAAAAGGCCCCAGAGGAAATGATATCTGTAGTCCTAGAAAATTGCTACACGATCTGTAGAGAGCAAGTCCCTCCCCGGAAGCAGAAAAATTCAGCCAGCAGGATCCCTCGGGATAGAAAAATTCTTATGAAAAAGAGGAAGTACACAACAAAAAAACTATTGTCAGCAAAAAGCACGGAGCGATGTGAGGCCCTGAAGGAAAAACTGGAAAATATTGAAACAGAGATAATGGTCTCCCACATGGAAGAAAAAAGGAGAGAAGAAATAAAGGCTGTCTCTGCAATAAAATCAAACAGCAAGTACTTCTTTAACTATGCTAAGAAGAAAAGGAAAGTACATACCCAGATTGGACCTCTAATAGATGAAAACGGCACTCACATCACAAGCCATTATGACATTGCAGAAGAGCTGAGAAAACAGTACGAGAAGAGTTACAGCACACCACTTCAAGACAAGAAAATTGAGGACTCAACACAATTTTTCATGACAAGGCCTACTGATGAGAGCACTGGCACACTGCAGGACCTGGACTTTACCATTGCTGACATTGAAAATGCACTGTCAACACTAAATGCATCATCAACTGCAGGCCCTGAAGGAATGCCAGCCATCTTACTGAAAGAGTGTAAAAAGGAGCTGGCACTGCCTTTATACACCATATGGAGGAGGTCCCTAGATGAAGGTAAAGTTCCTGAGTCCATGAAATATGGACTTATCTCTCCCATACACAAGGGTGGCAGCAGAGGCAATGTAACAAAATACAGACCAGTAGTGTTAACTTCCTTCATTGTCAAAATATTTGAAAAAATTATCAAAGACCGACTGGTGGACTACTTTGATAAAAGAGGATTATTTAATGATGGCCAACACGGTTTTCGAAAGGGCCGCTCGTGTCTCTCCCAATTGCTGGCACACCAAGAGTTTGTGTTGGACAGTCTAGAAGAGGGAAGTAATGTGGACGTGGTTTACCTTGACTTTGCTAAAGCATTCGACAAGGTGGACCACGGCGTATTGCTGCACAAACTCAAGTACATGGGTGTCACAGGAAAGCTGGGTAAATGGATCCACAGTTTTCTCCATGGACGGATCCAGAAGGTAGCAGTGAATGGGACTCTCTCTGAGGAGTCTCCTGTAAAAAGTGGTGTACCACAGGGTTCTGTCCTGGGACCATTCCTCTTCCTCACTCTTATTGGTGACATTGACAAAAATGCGAGGCACTCCAGAATTTCATCCTTTGCCGATGATACAAGAATGGCAAGGAAAATAAAGTCACAAGAAGATGCTAAATTGCTACAAGAAGACCTCATCACAGTGCACTCCTGGGCAGCCGAGAACAACATGCTCTTCAATGAAAGCAAGTTTAATGTCTTGAGATATGGTAGTGACAACACCATCAAAGAGCACACCAAATACAACACCACCCAAGGCCCAATTGACGTCAGTAGTAGTCTCTGTGACCTGGGAGTGACAATCAGTAGTGAAGGCAGGTTCAACCTACATATTCATAACATCACTGAGTGTGCAAGAAGACTATCCGGCTGGATCCTCAGGACCTTCACTACTAGAGAAGAGGAGTGTCTCATGACTCTATGGAAAAGCTTGGTGATGGCAAAAATGGAATATTGCTGCCAGTTGTGGAGTCCATCAACCATTGGAGAGATTGAGGAGCTTGAGGCAGTTCAGAGAAGTTACACCAGTAGAATATCATCACTTACTGGCAAAAACTATTGGCAACGTCTCAAGCACCTGAGACTGTACTCTTTCCAAAGGAGAAGAGAAAGATACCAGATCATATACACCTGGCAAATGTTGGAAGGTCTGGTACCAAACATTGGCATCAAATTAAGCCAAAACATCACGCGAGGAAGGTCATGTTATATTGAAGGACACAGGACAAACTGCTCTAGACTGAAGACACTAAGAGCCAGCAGCTTCAGCAGGTCATGTCCAAAGTTGTTCAACAGCCTCCCCTCGTGTCTAAGAAACATGTCAGCCTGCAGCGTGGATGTCTTCAAGAGACACCTAGATAAATTCCTGCAGAAGATTGATGACACACCTCCTCTGCCTTCGTACCAGACGTGGCCTCACTACAATAAGCTGGACCACCTCATCCCAACATACCTCAGGTAAAACGGAGGATACAGCGGCAGTTCCTGTAGCTGAGGTCTGTAGACTGAAATTCTTCACAAGATATCATTATTTCCTCATTTATTCTTCACTATCTTTCCTCACTTCTTCATTAATTCCTAATCCCACTTCAATAACTATGTGTGTGTGTGTGTGTGTGTGTGTGTGTGTGTGTGTGTGTGTGTGTGTGTGTGTGTGTGTATTAATTAACCTCATTGAAATTTATATACAATTAATTTTTTGACACGTTTTTATTCCTTCGAAACACTTATTAATACTTATTGCAAACTACAGCAGCTGTACTGTGTTGTCATCTGCTATTGGTACGGCATGTGCCTTATTATTTACCTGGTTAAGCATCTTTCAAGTTATGTTAGGTTGATTAGGTTAGGTTAGGTTAGGTTAGGTTCAATTAGATTTGGTTAGGTTAGGTTTGGTTCAATTAGGTTTGGTTAGGTTAGGTTTGGTTCAATTAGGTTAGGTTAGGTTAGGTTAGGTTCAATTAGGTTTGGTTAGGTTAGGTTTGGTTCAATTAGGTTTGGTTAGGTTAGGTTTGGTTTGGTTCAATTAGGTTTGGTTAGGTTTGGTTCAATTAGGTTTGGTTAGGTTTGGTTCAATTAGGTTTGGTTAGGTTAGGTTTGGTTCGGTTCAATTAGGTTTGGTTAGGTTAGGTTAGGTTTGGTTCAATTAGGTTTGGTTAGGTTAGGTTAGGTTTGGTTCAATTAGGTTTGGTTAGGTTAGGTTTGGTTCAATTAGGTTTGGTTAGGTTAGGTTTGGTTCAATTAGGTTTGGTTAGGTTAGGTTTGGTTCAATTAGGTTTGGTTCGGTTAGGTTCGGTTAAATAAGCTTTTCACCCAAAAGTTAGGCACGTGCCGTATCTATAACCGAGCACTATGAGGATATGGCACTCGTTAGGTTATGGTTAGATTATGTTCGGTTTAATTTGGTTCGGTCATATAAGCTTTTTATATTTTATTACCCAAAAGTTAGGCACATCGGCTGCCATACCTGTAAGCACTGTCTTAACTAATTAATTTATTTATTAATTTTTATTTTATTCTATGATTTTGATTTTATGAAATTAACTTTTTTTCATTTATTTTCATTAATGCATTTACCTTTTCTTATTTATTTTTATTTATTGTATCTATTCTTTCTTATTTCCCAATGATCTATCTATCTACTAGTCTTTACCATTTATTTCCATTATTTACCATTTATTTCCATTATTTACCATTTATTTCCATTATTTACCATTTATTTCCATTATTTATCATTTATTTCCATTATTTACCATTTATTTCCATTATTTACCATTTATTTCCATTATTTATAATTTATTTCCATTATTTATCATTTATTTCCATTATTTATCATTTATTTCCATTATTTACCATTTATTTCCATTATTTATCATTTATTTCCATTATTTATAATTTATTTCCATTATTTATAATTTATTTCCATTATTTACCATTTATTTCCATTATTTACCATTTATTTCCATTATTTACAATTTATTTCCATTATTTATCATTTATTTCCATTATTTACCATTTATTTCCATTATTTATCATATGTTTTTCCTCTTCCTATCTTTATTCTTCTTATACCATTCCCTATGATTTATAACCATTCCTAATTTTCCACATTCCTAATTTTCTACATTCCTTCTAACCATTCCTTATCTATCCCATTCCTACTTTTTACTATTCCTAATTTTCCACATTCCTACTTCCAATCATTCCTAATTCAACCATTATTCCTACTAACCATTCCTACTTCTACCCGTTCCAAATCTATCCTATTCCTTCTCTTACCTAATCTTTCTTCCCTAAAACATAAATAAACTCCCTAAAAACCCTTCCTAACTCCTAAAAAACCTTCCTAGCTCCTAAAAAATCTCCCTAACTCCTAAAAAACTTCCCTAACTCCTAAAAAATCTCCCTAACTCCTAAGAACTTCCCTAACTCAAAATAATCCTTAAACACCGCCCAAAATCCCTAAATATCCTTTTTTTATCCCCAGAGAAGTGCACGGAGTACCTCAAGAAGCAGGGGAAGGAGTTAGGGGCAGGGGTGCAGGTGTTTGAAATACTTCCTGACAACCCTGTCGTCCTTTTTACCCTGCCAGGCACCGATCCTACCCTGCCTTCCATCCTGCTCAACTCTCACACTGATGTTGTACCTGTGTTCCCGGTAAATGGTTGTAGTAGTAGTTGTAGTAGTAGTGGTTGTTGTAGTAGTAGTTGTAGTTATAGTAGTGCCATTACGTTGTAGATTTAGATTTTGAAATTATTGAGGTTATGTTTGGACTCTAAAATTGAATTGATTATGTTTTACTAAGATGAAGAGATAGTGTGTTGTCAACCAGTTATTTGTTTACATTATACAGTTTATTGCTCTGCTTTTGCTAGTTAATCAGAATCAGAAGTAGTAGTAGTAGTAGTAGTTGTAGTAGTAGTAGTAGTAGTAGTAGTAGTAGTAGTAGTAGTTGTTATTGTAATAGTAATAGTAGTAGTAGTAGTAGTAGTCAAAACAAATAGCAATAAGGTAAATTTTGACATATTAGTAAACATTGGATATCTCAAAAAAAAGTAAGAATTTGCGAAAACTTTCTCAGAATTAATCAGATAATGTAGAAAATATAACACTCACATCTGTAGAGAATTATGGTGAAGAGGTAAAGTAACACATGTAATAATAATAATAATAATAATAGTAATAAACACACACACACACACACACATTTAATAAAACACTCAAACATACACACACAGGAGCACTTACACACACACACACACACACACATGAGCCAGCCATTCAGTATACATAAGGACTAACACACATACACACACACACACACTCCAACACACTCAATCTAACACACTCCAACACACAGGAACACTGGATCCATGAGCCGTTCAGTGCACATAAGGACGCCAAGGGTGACATCTATGGGCGTGGGACCCAGGATATGAAGTGTGTGGGCGTGCAGTACATTGAAGCCATTAAGAAGCTCAAGAAGATGGGCCAAGGCTCCTTCCTACGCACTGTGCACCTCTCCTTTGTACCTGGTAAGTGTGTGGGTGTGTGGGTGTGTGTGGGTGGGTGTGGGTGGGTGGGTGGGTGGGTGTGTTTGTGGGTGGGTGTTTTTTTGGGGAGAGGCGGTCAACTTCAATTTTATTTATTTATTTTTTTTTTTTTTATTGGTATTTGGAGTATTTTTGAAATTTTGTGAGAAGCATATGATTGTTTTGATTTTATTATTGTTATTATTATTATTGCTTTATTATTATTATTATTATTATTATTATTATATATATGTACTGAAAATTAACCCTAATTTTCTCTTATTTCCCCTCATTCTCTCCCTCACTCCCTTAAATCCCCTCATTTTTTCCCTCCTCCTACCTCATCCCCCCCTTCCCCCCTCCCCTCCTTTACAGATGAGGAGCTTTCGGGGGAGAAAGGAATGAAAGTGTTTATTAAAATTAAAGAATTCCTTAAAATGAACGTTGGTTTCGCCCTTGATGAAGGTTATGCTAATGAAGGGGAAGAATTTTTTGTTTTCTATGGAGAACGATCACCTTGGAGTAAGTATTGTATTATTTATTCAATTTTATTGTATTTTATTTTATTTTATTTTATTTTATGTATTTACAATATATAAATAAATCCATTTCTCTTACATTTTCTCTCGTTCACATCATCTTAATTCTCTTTCCCTTATCTTGTCTCTCATTTACATATGTCTTTATCCAATTATTCTTTCATAAAACAAATAAAATCAATAAATAAATCAATATTTCCTACCACTTCCCTCAATCTTATCTTAATACAGTTAAAAAAAAAACCTAGTACCAATTCCCTTATACCATTTCCTATCATCTATACATTCTATGACCTTGGCAGATTTAGAAGTCAAGTGCAAAGGTCAGCCAGGTCACGGATCACAATTTATAAAGGACACGGCGGCTGAGAAGGTGCGGAAGGTCATTAATACATTCTTGACCTTCCGAGACGAGGAGGAGTTGAGGCTGAACAGTGACCCGACCCTTGCACTCGGAGACGTGACAACTGTTAACATGAACATAATGAAGGTAATGGGCAGGGGGGGGGGGGGCTGTGTTGATTGAGGTGGAGTTAATTAATTGAGGTTATTAGGGTTGTAAGTTGATGTAGAGTTAATTAATTGAGGTTATTAGGGTTGTAAGTTGAGGTAGAGTTCACTAATTGAGGTTAAGTTGATTGATTGATGTTGTTATAGGTTCTAAATTGAGGTAGAGTAGATAAACTGATGTTGTGCTTGTAAAAAAATGTAGAGTTGTTTAAATTGAGGTTAAGTTGTTCAATTGATGATATTAGAGGTTGTAAATTGAGGTTAAGTTTATTAATTGATGTTATTAGGCTTGTAAATTGAAGTTAAGTAATATATTTGTTTCCACCCAGGGAGGCGTGCAGTTCAACGTCGTTCCGTCTGAGCTTAGTGTTTGTTTTGACATCCGCGTTCCCCCAACGATGGATTACGACAAGTTAGAAGGAATGATGAAGGGATGGTGTGAGGAGGCGGGCAAAGGAGTGACCATGGAGTTTAATTCGCAGGTAAGTGTGTGTGTGTGTATTTACCTAGTTGTGGTTTACGGGTGGGAAGTAATCTCATGGTATCCCGTCTCTGTATCCCTTATCTAGTTTCTTCTTCAAAGCATGCACACTCCCAGCCTTCACAACTTCCTCGCTGAGCTCGTTCCATTTATTTACAACTCTATGAGGAAAACTATTCTTCTTGATGTCCCTTCTACAGTTTTCCTTTTACAACTTTAAACCATGTCCTCTTGTATTCTGTATATCCAAGGGTAAAAGGTCTTCCTTATCCACATCCTCCATACCATTCACCATTCTATAGACATTTATCAAATCACCTCTTTCCATTCTCTCCTCGAGTGTAGTGATTTCTAATCTTTTCAATCTCTCTTCATAAGTTACAGTACCCATCTCAGGAACCATCTTCGTAACTGCTCTCTCAACTCTTTCTAACCTTGCAATATTTTTCTTTTTATGGGAAGACCACACAACTGCCGCATATTCCAACTTCGGTCGTACCACAGAAGTCAAAATCTTCTTTATCATCCTTTCATCCAGATACGAAAAAGCCATTCTCACCCTCTTTAATAAATTCATCATCCCACTAGCAATTTTATCAATATGTTTGTCTGGAGTCAAGTCCTTTGTAACATTCACTCCCAAATCCACTTCTTCTTTTGATTTCTCCAACCTGACACCATTCATCCAGGGGCGTATATTCAGGGTGTGCTAGGTGTACGCCACACACCCTCAGTCAGAGAGAGAAAGGCATGATAGTTATAAATAAATTCAGCAATAAGTGGGAAACGATATTTTTCTTATTGCTTTTAGCCCTGTTATAATATTTTGTATTATAGGTGTTCTGTAGAAGCACTGCACACCCAATAATCAATTGTATCATTATGTAGCATAGTGCGTATGGTGGAGTGGGAGGGCAGACTGTTGAAAATATGGAGCTAGGTGTGCGGCTCTACAAATGCACACTACTTGCGTTCGTTTTTGGTGCTGATATTTTATATTGGCTAGAAGGTATAAAGTGTCTTTGCCATTCATTATATGAGCATAATTAAGATTTGCAAGAATTATAATATAGTATCTATTATGAAACCAAATGTTATTAAGTCACTTAATCAGAAATAAGGATTGAGTGCAACCTAAGTCATGGACTCTCTTACCGATGAAACAACAGAAGTAAGTTGAGTTGCCAAGTAACCCAAGTTATACTAACTCAGTTTCATTGACACTTGTGTCGGGGGAGCACGTGCATTTCCCTTGATTAGATAAATGACTAGTTGTGAATTGTGAGTATATTGTAATTATTATTGTGTTGCGGTGTGTTTGCATCTTAATGATGGCGTTACCATGGCGATGGGAAAAGAGGGGAGATGGGAGTTAATGTGACATTCACCCCCATCTGCCGGCGAAGGGATACGAGAGAGGCAGCCTCCTGCTGCTACGCTGGTATTCTTAAAAATATCTTTCCCTTGAAAAGCTGCTACGTTGGTATAGACGGTATTTGTGGTTATGTGACTGGTATTAAAGTGACTCATATAACTGTGGTGTAATAGTGGCTGATAAGACAGTGTTACAGGGGGTGGACACATGTTGTGGTGTTGTGTTGTGGTAACCTATGACTGTGGCCATGGTAGAGTCTCCGTGAGCTGTGACAGTGACGTTGAGGACTGCTGTGAGGTGCCAGGTGCCACATTATTACACCACCAGGGATATGTGTTGAGGGGAGCCATTTGAGGCTGAGTGGCCTCAGTTTGCTCTCCATTGAAAAGATCTTGCTGACTAAAGTTAAACAGAGAGGCTCTTTCTATGATGAAGTCATGAACAAGTTTATATTAAAAATACGAAGAATAAAATTGAATTATAAGTAATCAGGTATGTCAACCACTCAACTGTGTAATTTAGGTGGTAAGCTTAGCTAATCAAAATGAATAAATTTAATTATTCTAAGTTTTCACAAAATTTACTTTATTTTCCAACTAACTGTATGAATAACTTTAAAATTGTAATTACACAGACACACACACACACACACACACACACACACACACACACACACACACACACACACACACACACACACACACACAGACACACACAAGTGTGCGTGCACACACACATCAGTAAATTAGGTATATGTTAGTTATGAACAATCACTGTTCAGCACACCCAGTGCCAGAAACCACCATACGCCACTGCATTCATCTCATAATCATGTCGCACTCTCTTTTTACTCTTACCAAACTCCATCACCTTACATTTAATTAAGTTTAATTCCATTTGCCATGATTTACTCCAACTATGTGTGTGTGTGTGTGTGTGTGTGTGTGTGTGTGAGTGTATTCACTGTCACAGTCTGCTGCTGGTCTCTCTCGAGACAGCCGGCCATCCCCCTATGGAAAGAGCTCAGAGCTTATAGTGACCAATCTTTGGGTTGGACCGAGACCACTCACACACAACACACCGGGACAACGAGGTCACAACCCCTCGACTTACATCTCGTACCTACTCACTGCTAGGTGAACAGAGGCTACACGTGAAAGAAGACTCGCCCAAATATTCTCCGTCCGCCCAGGGGACGTGTGTGTGTGTGTGCGTGTGTGTGTGTGTGTGTGTGTTTTGGTATAATTATTAAGGAAGTAAGGAATGTGATGTAAGAAATAATATATAGATTATTATGAACTAAATATATCTATAATATTTCAAGAAATATTGAAGGCGGAGTAAAATATTATCAAGAAAATATATAATTAAATCAGGTTTTCTTCTTAATTAATATTTTATTGAATATATACATACTAACCTTTTTTTTTTTCTTCAAAAATATCCACATTGATGAAAAAAAATTAATACAGTATAGAGACATTGATTGAAAGATATAAATAGATAAATAATTACTATGTTATCTCTCTCTCTCTCTCTCTCTCTCTCTCTCTCTCTCTCTCTCTCTCTCTCTCTCTCTCTCTCTCTCTCTCTCTCTCTCTCTCTCTCTCTCTCTCTCTCTCTCTCTCTCTCTCTCTCTCTCTCTCTCTCTCTCTCTCTCTCTCTCTCTCTCTCTCTCTCTCTCTCTCTCTCTCTCTCTCTCTCTCTCTCTCTCGCAGGCCAAAATTCCTCAGACCACTTGTGTAGAGGATGGGAAGAGCAAGTGGTGGGATGCATTCTCAAAAGCCTGCAAACATGAGTGAGTTAATCACACACACACACACACACACACACACACACACACACACATACACACACACATACACACACACACACATACACACACACACACACACACACACACACACACACACACACACACACACACACATACACACACACACACATACACACACACACACACACACACACACACACACACACACACACACACACACACATATGTTTAATAATTACTAAGGAAGATCAGAATTTTCGAGATATATGAATTTTGAGAGAAAAAACCCCTCATAATAATTTGATATATAATAGGAAAGAAATTTAATTGGAAATAGTGGAAATGAGACCAAAATTGATGTATATATGTTAGAAAATATATATATTACAACAATAAAAATGTGGGAGAAATATTTATGATAAAAAAATATATATATAGTAGATTGAATATTTAGCGACACATTCAAAAGTGTAAGAAATATTCAATGTTTTTTGTTTTTCTTCACTTCGTAGATTAAATAAATAAATAAATAATATCACGATTAGACTAAAAATAACAAAAACAATTAACTAAATTCTCTCTCTCTCTCTCTCTCTCTCTCTCTCTCTCTCTCTCTCTCTCTCTCTCTCTCTCTCTCTCTCTCTCTCTCTCTCTCTCTCTCTCTCTCTCTCTCTCTCTCTCTCTCTCTCTCTCACACAGGAATATCAAGCTTATTAAGAAAATTTTCCCGGCAGCTACAGACTCTAGATTCCTTCGGCAGGTGAGACAATTAATTAACCTCAGGTGTGGTGGCTCGTTAACATTAATTAAAGTGATTTATGTGCTTATGTGTCGATTATGTTTTATCAATTTATTTTTATTTATTTATTTTGTGAATTTATGTTTTGATTCTGGTAAGTTGTATAGTATAGGTAAGATATTTTTGTTATTATTATTATTATTGCTATTATTATTATTATTATTATTATTATTAGTTGTTGTAGTAGTAGTTTTTTTTTTTTTTTTATAATGAATCGTTAATTAAGGAACTGAAAAAATAAAATAAATATGAAAGTTACCTATACATTCTAAAATTAAGTTAGTTTTGTATTTTTATATATTTTTTCTTTCACTCGCTCATTTTCACTCACTTTCACTCATCTTCACTCACTCACATCACTCACACCCAGATTGGCATCCCCGCCCTTGGTTTCTCGCCCATGAACCACACGCCCCTGCTGCTGCACGACCACAACGAATTCCTCAACGAAGATATATTCCTTAGAGGTATTGACATCTACACCTCGATCATTCCTGCCCTAGCTAACCTCAAGGAATAAAGGTAGGTTGTAGTGGGGTGTAGGGGTGTTGTAAGTTGTAGGGGGTTGTGGGGTGTTGTAAGGGTGATGTAAGGGTTGTAGGGGTGATGTGAGGGTTGTAGGGATGATGTAAGGGGTTGTAGGGTGTAAGTGTTAACTTTTGGGGTGTACTCTATACACTAAAACCTTGATAATTCAATTTTTTTGATAATTTGACCTGGCAGAATTCGAATTTTTTTAACACATTTTCATAATCCACTTTGTTGTCGTTCAGTATTTCAGTATCAGACGTGTTTTGCTGAGGACTAATACTACAATGTGGGCTGTGTTGACGTGTAGTGAGTTCATAGTGTGTGGAGGGGAAAGGGTAATAATAGAATAATTCGTACTTTCGGCTAATTCGGCCCAGGTTTTCCCTCCCCCCACCCGAATTATGTCGATTTATAGAGGTTTTAGGGTGTAAATGTTGTTTTTGGGTATATATATATATATATATATATATATATATATATATATATATATATATATATATATATATATATATATATATATATATATATACGAGGATTTATTTTTTTAAAGAGGAAAGCCGTGTACCGAGTACAACGGGCCAACTATCATTACGGTGATTCCTTTGCGGAATCACCGGTAAATCCTCGTATTCTCGACGCTCGTTAAGATACCTTGTTATGGTTAGAGTAGGTACTACTAGCGAAAGAGGATGATGGGAAAAACGCGTGACGTCACTGGAACTGAGGATATATATACCGGTCTGGGCGGAAGGTCAGTCAGACTGAGCCCAGACACGGTACTGTGTACTTGTCGTCCTGCTGCTTATGTCTTTCACCTTCGGGTGTTAAAATATTTTGACGGCCCCTCAGGTCTAGGTTAGCTACATAAATATAGGTGTCCCTCTACCCATGTACATTTTTGTCCCCTACTTTCCCTGACTAATGACTTTAGTTTTTGCCTTAGGTTCAGGCTCCCAAGTATGAATGTGTATGCATGATGCGTGACTGGAATTGTATGAATATATTTTTATTTTAGTTTTTTTTTCTATGTACAAATATAAAATGGATAAAAAAAAAAAAATTAAAATAAAATAAATAAATAAATAAAAAAAATCAAACAAACAAACAAACAAACATGTAAATAAATTAAAGGGAAAAAAAGAAAATAAATAAATGAAAACTAAATAAATTGATAAACAAATAAAAAATAAATAAAATAAAATAATACAAAAAAAAAAAAAAAAACAAGTTCAAAATCTAATTTATATGGCCTAATAGCCAATGCCATGGCTGATGGCCAAAAAAAAAAAAAAAAAAAAAAAAAAAAAAAAAAAAAAAAAAGAAGGTCAGTCAGACTGAGCCCAGACACGGTACTGTGTACTTGTCGTCCTGCTGCTTATGTCTTTCACCTTCGGGTGTTAAAATATTTTGACGGCCCCTCAGGTCTAGGTTAGCTACATAAATATAGGTGTCCCTCTACCCATGTACTGAGTTTTGCTACTTCATTGTCCTCACCTTAGTGACAACAGTAAGTGTCTGTTGTCAGGTGGTCAGATTGTCCTTCCTCTCTCACCTACGGAGTGTCCGCCTCAGTGAGCGTGCTTTTGGGGTGAATTAACACCGATCGGCCCCCCTAGAGTGGTTTGGCAAGACAATCTGACTCTAGGAAACTCCTCCCTGGTGTCTTCCCGCTTGTGTCCCGCTCCCCTCCTGCAGGAGGGGGGTGTACCCCATGGCTGAGGCCGCCTCCCCCCCTCCCCCCTCCAGGGGGAGGGAGGGTCCTGACCGACCACCCCTAACGAACACACGGCCCATCTCCTATGACCAAGCTAGATATGTGACACTGAAATCTAAGACCCAGACCCGCCTTTCTACTGTAAATTCATTTATAATTAAAAAAGTTATTGATGTAAACATTGGTACTGTTGCCAATGTCAAAAAACTTGCAAGCGGAGATTTATTAATTGAAACATTTAACTCAAAACAAGTCAGTTCCCTAATGAAGCTACAACGCATGCATGATATTGAGATTGAAGCTTCGATCCCAGTATCCATGAACTCGTGTCGGGGGGTTGCCTCCCATCGCGATTTTGTGGATATGACGGAAGACGAAATCGTTGATAACATGTATGATCAGGGCGTCATTGGGGCTCGTAAAATAACTAAATTAGTTGACGGCGCGAGAAGGAACACTGCTTCAGTTACTCTAACTTTTGCTGTTGCCAAGTTGCCTGATAGAGTGGATGTAGGATACGAGCGGGTTCCCGTTCGTCCCTATATTCCAAACCCTCTTCGGTGCTTTAAATGTCAACTCTATGGTCACCACGGAAATGCTTGTCGTTCGGTTCACTCTTTTTGTGGTAAGTGTGCTTGTGAAGGTCATTCGTCGGAACAGTGTTCGTCATTGGTAGAGAAGTGTCGTAACTGTTCAGAAGCTCAGTCTACTTTCTCGCGGGATTGTCCTGCTTGGAAGCTGGAGAAAGAGGTCTGTACCGTTAAGGCAGTCGAAGGCATCTCTTACTTTGACGCGAGGAAGCGAGTGAAGGAGGCGCACGTCGCGCCTTCTCCAGGCGTTTCATACGCGGCAAGCGTACAGATGCGTCCAGTGATGAAGTCTGTTTCGATTCAGACTGAACCTCTGCCGGCTGCACCTGCCCAAGCTGTTTCTCTTTCTACGAATACCTCATCTACTCCTCCAACACCTACTATCATGAAAACAACCACACCTGCCTCTTCCTCCTCCCCCTCCTCCTCCTCCACCTCCTCCTCCACCACCACCTCTACCTCCTCCTCCACTAATACTAAATATGCCTCTGCTGTCTCTACCACTCCAGCTAAGAAGACAGAAAAGAATGACAAGGATAACATTAAATATAATTACACAAAATTAGAACGCAATTCCTCCTCTCATGTCATCCCAGCTCCCGCGCCATCGAGGAGGGGCTCTCACGCTCGCTCCCTCTCGACCAGCTCCGGGGAGTTAACTATTGATGAACCGATGCAGATCTCCTCTTGCAAGGGCCGAGAGAGGTCCCCGGCTAGCGCCTCCGAGCGCAAAAAAACTAGGAAACACGGCCGCCCCCATAACTCTTAAACCATTACGTTCAACGTTTTACAGTGGAACTGTAGAAGTATTCGGAATAAACTTCCATATTTGTCACTTTTAGTGAACTTACACAGGCCGTCCGTTATTTGCCTACAAGAGACGATGCTGGAGGATCATTCTGATCCTTCAGTACTAAAACACTACCATGCGTACAGAAGACACGACGGTCACGGCGTGGCCGTATACACACATAAAACACTACCACACACAGAAGTGACGTTGGATACCACTCTGGAGGCAGTCGCGTGCAGAGTAAAATTCAATGGCACGTATCTGGCTATCTGTTCTCTCTACTTACCTCCCAACACGCCTATTGCTGATGATGACTTAAGGTCGTTATTTCGCCAGCTTCCAGGCAACAAGCTGGTTTTGGGCGACTTTAACGCCCATCATCAGCAATGGGGCAGTGAGAGGTCAAGTGTACGTGGGGAACAGATTGTTAACATTCTCCTACAGACAAACCTCTGTCTTCTGAACAATGGTTGTGCGACTCGTGTAGACGATCGGACAGGTAACGCGACTGCCATTGACTTGTCATTGGCCTCGCCAAATATGTTCTCTGACTTCTCTTGGGAGGTCAGCGACGACGCACACGGAAGTGACCACCTACCAATCTGCATTTCTTACGCACGCGACGTTGCCACTATCCCTCCTCCACCTAAATTTAATTTTAAGAAAGCAGATTGGGCAACCTTCCGTGTGATCGCCGATATGGATATATCTGGCGAGGACACTGACACAATGGTTAGCAACGCAACACAATCCATTTTACACGCCGCTGAGGCATGTATTCCGAAAACTTCTACAATTCACACAAAGCATGGAGTTCCATGGTGGACAACGGATTGCCGACAAGCACTTCGTGAGCGTAATAGGCGATACAGGTATTTCAGCCAGCAGCCCAGTCAAGATAATTTCATAGCCTATAAAAAGGCAAGGGCTCAGGCAAGGAAAGTCATCCTTCAAGCTAAGAGGGGCTCTTTCAGAGAGTTCACGTCATCAGTAAGCCGTACAACCCCGCTAGGACAGGTATGGAACACAGTCCATGTCCTTAGCGGGAAAAAAACAACCACTCCGATAACCACACTCATCACCAACGGGGATGTTACAGACACCCCCCCAGCTATTGCCAACACCTTAGCCCGGCAATTTGAACAGGCGAGTAGCTCCGCCTCGTTCCACCCTGCCTTCCTTCCCCGGAAGGAGGCAGCAGAACAAACGGTCCCAAACTTTGCCACAGGAGGCGTAAACACTGATTACAACTCAGAGTTTACGCCGGATGAACTCCTCCTTGCCCTGAAATCCTGTAAAGGCTCCAGTCCTGGTCCAGATCAAATATCATACAGCATGCTCCAACATCTCGGCCCTAGTTCACTTTCTAAATTACTCTCCCTTTATAATAGAATCTGGACCACTCACACCTTCCCCCAATCTTGGCACTTTGCTCACGTTATCCCAATACCCAAAAAGACTGGTCGCCTTACGGACCCCAGTGCGTTTCGCCCTATTGCGCTCACGAGCTGTCTCTGTAAGGTCATGGAACGCATGATTAACAAAAGGCTATTTTTTGTTTTAGAAGCAAAAGGTGTGTTAAGTGGTCAACAATCGGGTTTTCGTAAATACCGAAGCACGATGGACCATTTAATGCACCTGGAGCATTGCATTTCAGAGGCGTTCGCCAAAAAAGAATTCATGATAGGAGTGTTCTTGGACATTCACAAAGCCTTCGACATGACATGGCGACACGGTATCCTCATGAAGCTCCATGCTCACGGTTTAAGAGGTAACTTGCCCATTTTTGTTTATAATTTCTTACAGGACAGAACTTTCTCTGTCAAGCTTCCCGGTAACGTATTCTCGGACATTTATGTCCAGGAAAATGGGGTGCCACAGGGTAGTGTTCTTAGTCCTACTTTATTTTGTGTTATGATTAATGATATTCTGTCATCAACTCCTGTCCCAAGAAATCTTAAATACTCGCTCTATGCTGACGACTGTGCGTTATGGCATTCGTCGCCAAATGCGCAGTTCTCGGCTGGACGGATTCAAATTGCTCTTGACTCCGTCCAACAGTGGGCCTCTCTGTGGGGATTTAAGTTTTCTGTTCCAAAGTGTATCGGTGTAGTTTTCACTCAACGTAAAATTCCCGCTTTGCATATTTCTCTTCAAGGCCAGCCGATACCGTTTCAAAATTCAGTTAAGTTCTTGGGTCTGCATTTTGACAGCAGACTCAATTGGAAAACACACATAAACAATTTACTAGTTCGTTGCCATAAAAAAGTCAATGTCCTAAAATACCTATCAGGTACTTCTTGGGGAGCAGACAGAAAATCTTTATTAATGGTGTACAAGTCCTTAATTCGTTCTCACTTAGACTATGGCTCACCGGTGTATGGGTCTGCGTCGGACGCAACACTGAGGAGGCTGGATGTATTTCAGAATGCATGTCTGCGAATGTGTCTTGGAGCCCTACGGTGTACACGCGTGGGGCGTTTGGAGGTTGAGGCCAATATACCACCACTAAGTATGCGACGGGACGGCCTATTACTGGCATACGGCCTGTCAACGGCCCGGAAGACTCCACTCGGTCTCATGGCAGCTACTGTTATTAAGCAGCACCACCATCTCCACACTGGTCGACACCGTCCACTAGCTGTCCGCCTTCACACTTTATGCCAGAAGTGTGAAGTGGACCTTGACGGTGTTGACCAGCTTGTGCTACCAACAACAGCCCCTTGGGAGCCCAAAGCCAACACCATTACAAAATGGCTACCCAAGCACAAGCCTGCCATGACCGAGGTGGAGATAGGATATCACTTCCGGGCTCTCGTCGCTAGCCTCCCTCCCACGCTCCACCTGTACACTGACGGCTCCAAGTCGAATGAATGTGTGGGTGCTAGTGTTTGGTCGCGTGAATGTGCCCTCAGGTTCCGTCTACCTTCCCATACATCGGTTTTTTCCTCAGAACTTTTTGCAATTGATAAAGCCATAGATTATGCACTAAATTCAAATCATAACGTAATTGTCATTTTCACGGACTCTATGTCAGCCCTTCAGGCGATAGAGTCAGGGCGCACGGATGCCAATGAAATCCAAGGCAACATCATTAATAAGTTAAATTCACGCCGTAAGTCTTTCTCTTTGTTTTGGGTGCCTGGTCATTCGCGTATTTACGGGAATGAGCAGGCTGACATGCTGGCTAGGTCCGCTGCAGAGCTCGAGGGAGCGTGGAACCTCCGTCGCGATCTGCAGTCATGTCTCTCGGCTGCAAAATCATCAGTTTACCTCCTGTGGCAAAGTCACTGGGACAACCTCCATCTTACCACAATAAAACCCATCCTAGGCGAGTGGGCTTCCTCCAACCGCCCCACAAGGCGTCAGGAGGTAGTCCTCGGACGCCTCAGGATGGGCTGCACCCTACCCACCCACATGCTCCCCTACATCGCCCACGCCTTCCCACCCCAATGCATCACCTGTCACACTACCCTCTCTATCGACCACATCCTGCTTCACTGTGTGCGTTATCGGGAGGCGCGACGGTCCCTCGCAGCTTGCTGTGAGGCCCGCCGCCTTCCGATGACGCAGACCACCCTTCTGGGTGACCAGCATCCGGATGTGGTCGATAACCTGATGATTTTCCTGGCCGAGACCAACTTAATCAAAGAGTTATGACTTACTTGTATATTCCAATGTTTTTCTTTTTTATTGATCACACTTTGTATATACTGCACTTTCTTTTATTATAAATATGTTTTGAATGAATGATTATGTGTCTAGCGTGGATGTTATGCACCTATCCCCAAATTTATTGTAAATACGTATTCGTACGTATCCTCCCCCATTATATGTATGTATCATTTTTGTCCCCTACTTTCCCTGACTAATGACTTTAGTTTTTGCCTTAGGTTCAGGCTCCCAAGTATGAATGTGTATGCATGATGCGTGACTGGAATTGTATGAATATATTTTTATTTTAGTTTTTTTTCTATGTACAAATATAAAATGGTTATAAAAAAAAAAAAAAAATAAAAATAAATAAATAAATAAATAAATAAATAAATAAATAAATCAAACAAACAAACAAACAAACAAACAAACATGTAAATAAATTAAAGGGAAAAAAAGAAAATAAATAAATAAAAAATAAATAAATTGATAAACAAATAAAAAATAAATAAAATAAAATAATACTTCTAAATTTAATTTATATGGCTTAATAGCCAATGCCATGGCTGATGGCCAAAAAAAAAAAAAAAAAAAAAAAAAAAAAAAAAAAAAAAAAAAAAAAAAAAGAAGGTCAGTCACTAGTGTTCCGTGACCCCGCTCCAGACAGGTAAGCCTTCAGTGTTCCTAAAAGCCTTGCCACACTTGAAAAACATTATTATTAATATCTAACGGTAAATTGTCCTCCCAGACAGCTGCCGAGAGGACCAGCAAAAGACTCGTCTTTCGGTTGGTGTTTGACGAAGGCTGCATGTGGAGTTGCCTCTCAAACAAGGACGACGGCCAGAAGGACCCAGTGACTCTCAAACAATATTTGTGGCGTGAGTGTATTTTGGTCGTTTTCCATCAGTTCCCTCACGTATAGTTAGGTAGGATAGAATAGGAATATTTGTGTTAAGGTTTATGTTTATGTTTGTGTCGCTAAGGGTGGATAAGCATTTGTAAGAGCACCACCACGGATATAGCGAGTACTTTATTTATTTTATTCATCATTAAAGTTGTCCATTATTTTTATATTTGTTTTATGTTCGTAAACCGTGCCGCGGACACTCGGTACATATATATATATATATATATATATATATATATATATATATATATATATATATATATATATATATATATATATACAGAGCTGGGCGCGTCACTCGTTTGGGGGCATTGCGTCAACATTAATCCGTCATTGTCGGGGGGGCGTTGCGTCGGCGTCAATCCGTCGGTTTTTTTCTTCCAAAAAGTTGCGTCATTGCAACATTGCGTCGCTGGCGGATACGATAATCTTAACTAATGAATCTAATTTACGTGAAACATCATATATATATGATAGAAAATACTATAGAATAGATATTTCATAATTCAATAGATTTTTTATTTATAGTTGATTTATTTTTTTTGCGTTTTCTATATGGGCTAATTACACAGAAAACTTGGCTTTAAGGGGAAAATAACGCAAAATTTTATTTGCGACAATGTATTTGCGCCAGCGTCATCGCGACGCCTTTTTAACTTTAGCGTCGATGAAATGGTCGTTCCGTCGTCGACGCAATGGCTCAACTGGTGACGCAAGTGCCCAGCTCTGTATATATATATATATATATATATATATATATATATATATATATATATATATATATATATATATATATCTTTATCGAATTATATTGTTTATGCTATTGTTTTATTTTTTTTGTGTTGGAAGATTGTTTGTTTGTTTGGGTGTTAAAAAAAAATGGAAAAGGTCGTGATATATATACGTAACCTGTTCAAATGTATTTAATGGTTATCATAATATTTGTTTATATTCATTAAAGGAAAATATAATAGCTCTTATATGCACTGTAATGAAAACTGTGTATCAATTTTAGTGTATAACAAGACTATAGACATTTTCTTTGTTAACGGGGCCCCCCCACATTACAATTTGTTAACGGGAGTCTTATACATAACTAAGGTAACGGAATATTGCATAAAACAATTCGTAAGTGTATAAATCTTGTTATTCATTCGTCTTTTGAAATATAAAGAAGGAATTTCTATACTAAAGCCTTTTTGAGAGACAGGCAGAGACGTTACCATCATAATACTAACCATTGAATTATCATAGTCTGTGTTAAAAAAAAAAAAAAAGATAATAAACTATAGAAAACGAAATATATTTTACAGTAACTTCTTTAAAAACTTAATTATGTTTTCTTTTCATCTTCTCAAAAGACGTTCACGGTAATGTATTAAATTTATTATAATTATTATTATTATTATTTTGTTCCTCTTCAATTAACTCTTATATCCTGTTAATTATTCCTAAACTTTACTAACCAGCACTGAATTAAATATACTGAAGTCGCTTGATTGAAGTTAATATTGATTTTAATGTATTAGCTTTTAGTACATTTTGTTCAATGGACGACGAAAAAAAAAAAATAAAGGAATGTTTGAATTTATTATTTTTCTTTAACTCTAAAGTGATAAAAAAAAAATGAAATGAAGATAGATAAAAATGAATAATAATAGAAAGAAAATGTGTTCATCTTACAGTGAAAAATATATTAATAGAGAAACTTTTAAGTCTCTCTCTCTCTCTCTCTCTCTCTCTCTCTCTCTCTCTCTCTCTCTCTCTCTCTCTCTCTCTCTCTCTCTCTGTTATAAATCATTGAAATATACAAAAATAAAGTCAATATATTAATACAATTTGATTTAAGGACCTATCTCTCTCTCTCTCTCTCTCTCTCTCTCTCTCTCTCTCTCTCTCTCTCTCTCTCTCTCTCTCTCTCTCTCTCTCTCTCTCTCTCTCTCGCGGATATACGGAAGAGAAGAAGTAGTATTGATTTTCTCACAAGAGTAATTCGCTCTAGACCAATGAGGAGACGCCATTACTTTCAGCTACATGACGTCATAGTTTTTCTGACCAATGGAGAGCAGATACGATTTCGCGTGAATCCTCGCCTTTCTATTGGCTGTTGACAAGTGGGATTTGGTGACGTCAGAGAGAGAGAGAGAGAGAGAGAGAGAGAGAGAGAGAGAGAGAGAGAGAGAGAGAAGAGAGAGAGAGAGAGAGATAATTAACAGGTAGAATTTTTAACATTACCCTTTAATTTTTGTCCTTAATTCTGATTGACTTTAACAGAAAACAGAATTATGAGGAACACGAAAGAAAGAAAAAAAGAAGGAAGGGAAGGGAAGGGGGGAGATAGGGAGGGGAAGGGAGGGAAAAGGGAATGCCTATTTATAATTCTCTCCATCTATGGCTCCCTTCCCATCCCTTCTCTTCCCTTCCCCTCCCCTTCCTTCCTTCTTTTCTTCTTTTCCCTTTCTTCCTTCCCTTCCCTTCCCCTCCTTCCCTTCCCTTCCTTCCCTTCCCTTCCCTTCCTTCCCTTCCCTTCCCTTCCTTCCTTCTCTTCCTCTTTCCTTCCCTTCTTCCTTCCCTCTTATTTCCTTCCTTCTTCTTCCTTCATAATTTTTTTCTTCTTCATATTTTATAATTTTTTATTTATTTTCTAAAAGTGGAAAAAATAACATTTACTTCTTTTATATATTTTTTTTTTCCCTCAAGAGTTCTTTTACAAAACATTAAAGTGAAGGAGGAGGAAGAGGAAGAGGAGGAGGAGGAGGAAGAAAAGGAGGAGGAGGAGGAGGAGGAGGAGGACAGAAGTATACTGTGAAAAATTCTGATACTATTATTATTATTATTATTATTATTATTATTATTTATTATTATTATTATTATTATTATTGAGAAAAAAAAGATAGATAGAGAGAAAGAAAAAAAAGAGAAAAATAAAGAAAAAACACAAACAAACAGACAGACAAACAAACAGACAGACAAACAGACAGATAGACAAACAGACAAACAAACAAACAAACAAACAGACAAACAAACAGACAGACAGACAGACAAACAGACAAGCAGACAGACAGACAGGTAATGAGTAGAAGTCTTTAACCTAATTCTTAATGATAGGTAATTACAGGTGTACTAATTACCATAGACACTTATACAGTAAAGGTAAACGAGGGTAATGAGGAGGAGAGGAAGAGGAGGAGGAGGGAAGGAGGAGGAGGAGGAAAGAGATAAAGGACAGAAGGATGGAGGGAAAGGAGGGAAGAGACTGTATATGGGGGTATTTGAGAGAGAGAGAGAGAGAGAGAGAGAGAGAGAGAGAGAGAGAGAGAGAGAGAGAGAGAGAGAGAGAGAGAGAGAGAGAGAGAGAGAGAGTGCCAAGTATCGCAAGACTATATCTCTCATCTCTCTCTCTCTCTCTCTCTCTCTCTCTCTCTCTCTCTCTCTCTCTCTCTCTCTCTCTCTCTCAAGTTGGTCAGGTCAGTGGGAGGGCGAGGGCGGGCGGGGTGGGGGTGTGTGGGGGGGTCGGGCGGGTCAGTGGTGGTGGGTGGTGGTGGTGCAACACACACACACACACACACACACACACACACACACACACACACACACATAGTCAGTACAGCCGTGTGCGTGGTGGTGTGCGGACGTGCGTGTGTGCGTGCGTGCGGACAGACAGACAGACAGACACACAGACGTACGCAAGCAATCTACCCTGTATTCTATGTGCGTGTGTGTGCGTGCATGTGCGTGTGTAAGTGGAAGTGAACAATGTAGCAGGAAAAAAAAACATACAAACACACACACACACACACGCACGCACATAGACAAAATGTAGGGGAGGGGGGGCGGTTACCCTACCCAAACAGGCCTATAACAAAGCCTATAGAAAAAAAAAAAAAAATGTCTGATACCACCACCATCACCAGCACCACCACCACCCTTCACCCCCCTCCCCCTTCCCCCCCCGTCCCCCACGGCTGAATGAGGGGACACACCCACGCCCTCACCCCTCACGCCCTTTGCTTCTACCTCTGAAATCTAACCTGAAGTTCGGATACGGTTTAAAAAAAAATTCGGATACGGTTTAACAAAAATTCAGATCCGGTTGAAAAAATATTCTGATTCGGTTAAAAAAAATTCTAAATCGAGTTTGGTTTATTATATGTTCTGATTCGGTTTGAAAATTGTAAGTTGGGATAAGTTCGGATAAGAATGCCTGGAATCGTAGTGTTTCGAAGGCGGTGGTCGGTTGGTTCGGATGATTTAGTGGTTCCCGGCGTGTTCCTCTTCATTCTACACACGATATGGTGAGTGGTCATCTAGTTCACATCATTCTATTCTATTTGTATTTTCTCATTCTATTTATTCTATTTTATTTATTTTATTATTATTATTATTTTTTTTTTTTGTGTGTGTGGTTTTTATCGTTTTCATTTCGGTTTCGGTAATGCTCGTGAATTTTGGTTATAAAGTAAGTGTGTGTGTGTGTGTGTGTGTGTGTGTGTGTGTGTGTGTGTGTGTGTGTGTGTGTGTGTGTGTGTGTGTGTGTGTCATTTCTTTCTCTCGCTTATATTATATCATCTTCAATTTTGTCGTAAAAGATATTATTATTACTACTACTACTACTACTACTACTACTACTACTACTGCATCCGTTTTAGCTGTTTTAGC
>JAXIVD010004911.1:20000-27500 GCA_036785275.1 Cancer borealis | reverse complement strand
TAGAGGAAACTGCACCTCTTATTAATGTGAGAGGTGCGCAACGCCAGCTCTCTGATGCATAATTAACGGAACTCGGCAAAGAGCAACAGCACAGGGAAGCTTGTAAGGCAGAATAACAAAAGGAAAGAGGGGAGAATAGGAGTGAGTGTGTAAGATAAGGAAGCACTACGAAGGAAGGAAGGGAAGTGCATGTAGAAGAATATACCGGAGAGGTAAATACATATATAGATATAATTGCGAAATGACGATGAAGAAACAGCAACAAAATAAATGTTTCATGAAAGGAGAATATAATAGAGAAATGCAACATAAAATAAATAGCAATGTGGACGTACAGGAGTGGTAGATAGATAGATAAACGGAAGACAAGATAGATACACGGAAGGCAAAACACAACATAAATGAAATAAATGACCCTAAAACAGGAAGAGAAAGAAATAATTATATGAAGAAAAAAAGCATAGCCGGAGACCAGCAAATGCCAGATAATATTTAGAGGAGTAGAAAATAATAATAAATCAAGACATATATCATAAGCTGTAGAGTGTAAAAAAAGGAAAGTAAATGTTGAGAATACAGTGTTGAGTGAAAAGTATAATAACAACAACAAGAACAAGAGGAAGTAAGAGGGAGAGAGAGTGTTGAAGTTAGTAATTATTTATTCCAGTGTTCTGTGTACGAGGGTGTTCACGGGTGGCTCACTGTGGTCAGAACACGAGTCACGGCGCTTGAAGCATAATAATAATTCAAACTGTTGCTACAAATAAAAGAGGCAGTATTATCATCACAGGGACACGCGAGAAACCGCACACAGCGACGAACCGCACGCAACAAACCATACACACACACACACACACACACACACACACACACACACACACACACACACAGACACACAGACACACACACACACACACACACACACACACACAGACACACAGACACACACACACACACACACACACACACACACACACACACACACACACACACACAGACACACACACACACACACACACACACACACACACACACACACACACACACACACACACACACACACACAGCAAGAGAGAGAGAGAGCCAAAACCTTAAATTTAAATCTCCTGAAACCACATTGATAAAGGGAAAAATGTGTCATGTTTTTTTCCTTAACCCCAATTAACCTTATGTGATCGTACAAAATGGCCGCCACACAGGTAATTAAACGGACTATTCATCTCCTCACGGGAAATTAGACGACTTACCTGTTCACTGGACACTAGCTCGGCTTACCTGTGTGTAATTAACGGCATTAAACCCCCAACCTACATCTAATTAGACTGATTGGGCCAGGCCAGGTATACCAATTGTACACCTGATATATTGACTTCGCTTGATTATAAAAAAAAAAGTTACAGTAATGAAAAAGCTCACTACTTTGTCAACATAACTTTAGTTTTTCAATTCTATAACAAAAAAAATTTCAAAAAAGTCAATAATAGGTAGATTTTTGACTAATGAAGACTTCCCCCTAATAACCCTCCCCCATCCCCCCTACCCTCATTAATAGACCCAGAACACCGCTGATTAGCATTCATATTAAACTTTGAACTGATTTTTCATTAGAGCACAACTCACAAAGTTCACCTGATTACCGCTAATTACCTTGGTTCCCCTTAACTCCCGTACATTAGCAGGATCACCTGGTCTACGCTAATCACTTGGAAGGTTACGATAGCACTTAACACAGGATTATAACTTTCTTAATTGTTTGTACCGTGTCTTTATCCGGAAAGAACAGAACGAGGGACAGGAGGAGGAGGAGGAGGAGGAGGAGAGGAGAGAAGCGTGTGAGGATGCGGAGGAGAGAGCAGAAGGAGAGAAGGGAGAGAGAGAATAGAATGTATACTTGATGAAAGAAAATGAGAGAAGGAAGGAAATGTGAGAAGAACAGTATTAATAGAAATGAGAAAAATGAAGATAATGAAGAAGGAAAGCGAGAAGGCAAAAGTAAAAATGGGAGAATAAGAAGGATGGGAAGGAAATGGTTTATATAGAAAAAAAAAACACTGAAGAAATACCGGATGAAAAAAAGTAAAAAAATGAGACGAATAAGAGGTAGATAAGATTAGCAATAAAGAAGGGAAGGAAAGATGAGGAAAACAAGAGGAGTATATATATAAATAGAAACAACAAAAGAAAATGAGAAAAATAAGAAAAATAATAAGGAAAAGAGACATGAATAGATAAGATGAAGGAGAGGGAAGTGAATATGAGGGGAGAGAAAGGAGGGACGAGGGAAAGAGGGGATGCGTGTATATAGGTAAGGTTATGACGGGAGATAAGAAGGCTTAGAGGAGAAAGAGTAAGGGAATAAGGGAGAGTAAGGAGAGAGAGGAGAGATCAGTTGGAAGAGGAAAAGGTTGCAGCATCAGCGTAATGGACAGATAATTATTCCCTTAATGGTAGGAGGAGGAGGAGAAGGAGGAGGAGGAGGAGGAGGAGGAGGAGGAGGAGGAGGAGGAGGAGGAGGAGGAGGAGGAGGAGAAAGAGGAGGAGGAGGAGATGCTGCTACAGGAGTTTTGTCAAAGAGTCATGTTGTGATCAAACTGGTCGAGAAAGTCGGAGGAAAATCTCTAAAAGAAGTTAATAGTTTGCTGCATCAACTTGGTGTAAACAATTTGGGAAGATAATTGCTTTTTTCCATCATTTGAAAGGAGGGAGAAAAGAAGGTTTAGTTTTTTTTTTCCATAAGCTTTTTATTCATATTCAGCTTATTTTTGGTTTTTAATTAGTTGACAGAGAGTGAGAGCAAAAAAAAAAAGAGATACTAAGAGAGAGAGAGAGAGAGAGAGAGAGAGAGAGAGAGAGAGAGAGAGAGAGAGAGAGAGAGAGAGAGAGAGAGAGAGAGAGAGAGAGAGAGAGAGAGAGAGAGGAGGTGTGACAGAGAAAAAAATGTTATTACACTTCAATCAACAATATCTTATAGACCAAAATGTACTTGTAATAACAATTCTCAAAACTTCTTCAATAAATACTTCTTCATGGTAGAGAGTTTCCGCAACAACCCTCAAAATAAAAAAAATTAAAAAAGACATAAAATTGTCTGCAAGATTCACCAAAAAGGGGAAGAAGAAAAATCAAAACTTATATTAAGAGAGAGGAAGATATGATGGAGAAAGTTAAGTTTTTCGAGGAGTAGGAGGAGGAGGAGGAGCAAGAAGAAGAAAATAGAAGAAGAAGAAGAAGAAGAAGAAGAAGAAGAAGAAAGAGTGATGGTAGTAGAGGAGGAGGAGGAAGACGATGAGGAGAGGGTTGTAGAGGAGAGTGAGCAAGGAGATGGTGGAGGAGAGATTTAAGAGTGGAAAAAAGGGGAATGAGTTTAGGTTTGGGAAGTGAACAGCTTGCCATACCATCTCGAGTGTGGTCTTGTTGAGCATTCCTGGAAGGTAAGACTAGCATTCCAGGCGAAGGAGGAGGAGGAGGAAGAGGAGGAGGAGGAGGAGGAGGAGGAGGAGGAGGAGGAGGAGGAGGAAGAAGAAGAAGGGGAGGAGAAAGAGGAGGAGGAGGAAGAGGAGGAGGAGGAGGAGGAGGAGACCTTTACGTAAAAGAGAATTTCTGGAAGATCCTGAGAGAAAGACTAGAAAGTAAGAGACATTTTTGGATAAGAGGCTCCTGAGGGGGGTAGAGAAGGACGAGGAAGGAGGGAGAGGGAAGGGAGAAGGAATAAGGGTAACAGTCTGGAGAGGAAGAGAGGGAGGAGGAGGAGGAGGGGGGTGGAGTAGACGAAGGAGGGAGAACCATCTGGAAAGAAAGAGAGGGAGGGAGAAAAGGAGAGAGGAGGGAGGGAGGGGGTGAGAAACATGCTGGTAGAGAGAGAGAGAAAGAAACAAAAAAGAGAAAAAGCAAAGAAGACAGAGAGAAACATAAAAGAAAAGTGTGTGAGTGTGACACGGTGATGAGAAAGAAAGAGAAAGAATAAGGGAAAGGAAGGAAGGAGCGTGGAGGTGGTAACAAGGTTTGAGACAACATTAGGACGTCAGGGAGCGTGTAATTTCTTGTACCTTCGTGAGATCCATCACTGAACACGCCTTACCAACCCTCGTGGCTCCTTCGTCACTCTGCACGCGTCTCGCTCACAAAATATAAGAGTCGGAAATAAGGCGCCTCCTGCCAACGCCGCCCAACAGAGGCGCCGCTGACTACGTAATGGACACAGTCAGTCAGTCTGTCTGTCAGTCTGTCTGTCAGCTACGTATGTTGTTGTTGCTGCTTTTTGTATTTTATTGACGAGACGTGAGTTTTGGTTGTTGTTGTTGTTGTTGTGTTATGTCGTTATAGTTTGTGATTGAAGAAGGAAGAACACAACTATTTTATCTCTCTTGGTAAAAGCTTATTTGCGGTTTCATTGATGTATCCTAAACTAAGACAGATGCAAAAACTTCCTATTGCTTTCCTTTTTTCCCTACGAGGTACACAGTAATGCGTATTTGTTCATATAATTTCAAATACAAGATGCAAGAGAATTATTTACATGTCTTAAAGTGAAGACGAGGAGGAGGAAGAAAAGGAGGAGGAGGAGGAGGATATACGATTTCACTTGAGTGGACTAAATTGTCTCTGACTCCATTGATGGCGAGGACCAGTGCTGCGTGCATGGAAGGTCTCATTGCCTATGCAGCAGACGGCCCAATGCAGAGTAATAGTGGTCAGAGGCTCAAGGTTTGCCTGGACCACGCACACGAATAGGACACGAATAGGACATGGAATAGGCCACTAAAGCCTTCATCCAGCAATAACGTACCACACTTTAAAGAGCCTCAGGTGCCTATTACAGGTGCAAGACTGATTATCTTCCTCTTCGTCTTACTCAAGTGAGGATGATAGACACTGAAGAAAATGTGCCGGTGAAAATGTTTATATCTCGGGAGTGTTTGTGTGTGGCTTAGGGAGGAGGAGGACGACGATGACGAAGAAGAAACCTAAAACGATATTCTTTCCTAGTGATGTAATTTTTCTACTAAATAACTAATACAATAAGTGTATATGAGGTGGAGAGATGACATTTTGTATATACGTCCATTAACTCCATCAGCCACCACTCTCCCGTTGGCGGAAAGAGAAAGAGAGAGAGATAAAGAGAGAGAGAGAGAGAGAGAGAGAGAGAGAGAGAGAGAGAGAGAGAGAGAGAGAGAGAGAGAGAGAGAGAGAGAGAGAGAGAGAGAGAGAGAATTGAAAAGCCAGACGAGATCATTTGGCAGCTGTTTTGGAGGGAGATAAGAATACCAGGAGTCCATTGCTTCGCTGAGGATCAAATGGAAAGCCTCTGTTGGGCAAAGAGAATTATAGAGATGAAGAAAACGATTAAGAGGGAAACACAACCCTTTCTACCACTTATCTTATGGACAAACAAAGAAAACAAAGAATAATGGGATTGAGTCTTCTTAAAGTTCTAAATATCTCACATAAAGGTTGGATAATACAATACAGTGAATAATGAACTGATATAGATACACGTGATTGAAATGAAGAAAAAAACTAAATAATTGAAGATAGAAAAGATGTGACAATGACTTCGGTGATGAAAAATTTAATTGATGGAAAAAAATAAAAACGCCATATAGAAAGAAAGTCGCATCGAGACAGACAAAGAGCATCATTATAATGCAATAGGAAGGGATTGAACTCTAAGCAGCCTCCACTCTCTTCCTCGCATCCACCCACCTACCCACCTACCTACCAACTCACCTACCCACCTGCACCCCAGTAACGACCATCAAGCTGCTCGTACGTGACTTCAGGGGAGACTAACCTTATTTTTTTCCGATATAAACACATTTTTCTACCTTACTAAAACGCGTGGATTGAAGGATTTTGGCAGGGCACATTTTTATCTTGCCCTTGATTTAATATTTTACATCACGAATTTTGTCATTGTTTTGGTTTTGCTGTAATAATGTTGTTCATAGTGTCCCAGGGTTCGAATCTATGTTACAGGGAGGAGACATTCAGCCAAAGTACTATAATAGATGTCTGTTTTCTTCTTCCGGGGAGTTTGCAGCATGAAAGGAGAGAAGGCGTCTGCGTTATCGTGTAAGATACATATGTTCTGTGTTGCAGGTCTGAGGGTGAATCAAGTGCCGTGACCCAACAAACATTAGGAAGATAAGAGGTGATGGAGGAGGAGGAGGAGGTGATGTGCTTCACGGTGCGAGGCTAACTAACATACTGTACCTACTACCTTTACCTGTATTTATTATTGTTATTATTATTGTTATTATTACCATCACTACTACTACTGTTACTGTCATTTTTACTATTACTACTACTACTACTACTACTACTGTTACTACTACTACTACTACTACTACTACTACTACTACTACTACTACTACTACTACTGCTGCTGCTGCTACTACCATTGCTACTATCCGAGAATGGGTTTTGGATTTCATGTTTGTTCATTTCCTGCGTGTAATAAAAGGCTGCTCCCTCCCCCCCTCCCGCCCCCGAGGAAATTTTTGTCTCCCTCAGAGCAAAAGAGAAACAGAGACTCTTTTGTATTCGTTTTGGTATTTTTTTATTTCGTTTGATTTTTAATTCATGGATGTTAGCTGACACGTGCTGGAAAAACGGAGTGGAAATGAAAACTAGTATCTCACTATTATTATTGTTATTATTATTATTATTATTATTATTATTATTATTATTATTAATATTATTATTATTATTATTATCATTATTATTATTATTATTATTATTATTTTTATTATTATTATTATTTCCATTACTATTATCACTACTACTACTATTTCTACTACTACTACTACTACTACTACTACTACTACTACTACTACTACTACTACTACTGCTACTACTACTACTACTACTACTACTACTACTACTGCTATTACTACTACTACTACTACTACTACTACTACTACTACTACTACTACTACTACTACTACTACTACTACTACTACTACTACCTTTTTAACTACAATAATTACAATTACTACTGCAAGAAAAAGAGTGAAAAAATAAATAAAAATGTCTCTGGAACTCATCACAAAATATTATGTTGGATTCAAAACATTGCACAGCACGTCACACTTTTTTTTTTTCAATTATAGTCACTAATTGGACGAAATCTTTCACCTGAGCTGCGTTGAGGCACCACCACGACAAAAAAACAAAAAAGCCAACATGAAAGAAATAACTAAAAATAACATCCACTCATACACACTCTTAGCCATCATCATCATCATCATCATCATATCAATCCTGCAACATTATTATTATTATTTCTTTCACTACCACCGGCAACCATAACAATAATAATAATAATAATAATAATAATAATAATAAGTAGTATTGTTTCCCCTTCCAATTATTACGTCTGAAAGGTATTTATTACATATATTTTTCACTAATAGTTCTTATCGACAGCGGGTGGAGGTGAAGGGAGTGGAGGTGAAGGAAGGGTGAAGGGGGGAGGGTGAAGAGAGGGAAGAAGAT
>JAXIVD010004911.1:5000-17500 GCA_036785275.1 Cancer borealis | reverse complement strand
TGTGTTGTGTGTTTGTGTTTGTGTTTTTGTGTGTGTGTTGTGTGTGTGTGTGTGTGTGTGTGTGGGTGTGTGGTGTGTGTGTGTGTGTGTGTGTGTGTGTGTGTGTGTGTGTGTGTGTGTTGTAACATATGAGCTCCATAATATGTTTATGTACGTGTCCGTCAGTAAGCCGTGTGGTGTGTTGGAGGAGCTGCAGCACGTATGCAAGGATTTGTATCCATCTGTGTATGTATTGTCTGTGTGCGTGTGTTTTATAAAGTCAAATACTATAAATAAATACTTGAATACCATATCTACCTCCCACCACCACCACCCACCCACCACCACCACCAAAGCAACACAACATCGAGGCTTTGAATCGCCGATGAGCTGCGGTTAATAACATGATTCCGGTTAATTAGAGTGAATCCGGTACACAGTGGCCGGCCGAGGCGTGCCTGGTGTTTGTTTTGACGTGAATTCCTCTCAGTTATGGCCATGAAAATGTTTTAATTGAATAGCTCAATGGCGCCGCTCTGCATGAAGGATGTGTTTTATTATCTTTATTTTTTATCTGTTATTTTGGTGTTTTTTCTGGATATGAAATGATTAAATTTTTTTTTTTTAGATTTTTAATGTTTTTTTTGCATTGTTTAATTTTTTTTTTTTCTATTCATATCTTTGTTTTTTGTGTACATTTTTTTTTACTGTGTTTTATTTCTTTTCATTATTATTATCATTTCACTTACATTTATCATCATCATCTTCCCTCGTCATTACAATCCCTCCACTTCTCTTTGTAGTAAGTCAATCATTACCTTCAGTCATCCTAATCATCATTATATACCACTTTCCAACCAAACAACCACCTGTTTATCATTAATATTCACTCACCCATTTTTTTCTCTCTTACATCCTGTTGTTTCCAAGATGCTTTCACCATTGTCTGTGTCGCTCTCTCCAATGGCCCTTCACTCCGACAGCCTTCAACACTTAGGTCAAGGTCTTTAGTATTGCATTAATTTGTTGTGCGTCAATTACATAGAACAAAAATTGGGAGAGAACGATGCTAGATAGTGTTAGGAAGAGACGTCACTATTATAGAGAGCATTATGAGAGCGGTGATAAGGAAGAAGTCCAGTGGTGATAGGAGAGATAAGAATGAGAATAGGATGGAAGGGGACGTAGATGAGGAATGGAATGGAAATGTTAATGGTGTAACTTGTAACTAAATTAGAGATAGAAGATGTATTGTGTGTTGAAAATTAAAGGTAATAGAATGTAGACCTTATGATATAATATTTTTTCCCGTATCTGTGTGTGTGTGTGTGTTTGTGTGTGTGTGTGTGTGTGTGTGTGTGTGTGTGTGTGTGTGTGTGTGTGTGTGTGTGTGTGTGTCTCTCTCTCTCTCTCTCTCTCTCTCTCTCTCTCTCTCTCTCTCTCTCTCTCTCTCTCTCTCTCTCTCTCTCTCTCTCTCTCTCTCTCTCTCTCTCTCTCTCTCTCTCTCTCTCTCTCTCTCTTCTCTCTCTATTCTCTCTCTCTCTCTCTCTCTCTCTCTCTCTCTCTCTCTCTCTCTCTCTCTCTCTCTCTCTCTCTCTCTCTCTCTCTCTCTCTCTCTCTCTCTCCCTCTCTCTCTCTCTCTCTCTCTCTCTCTCTCTCTCTCTCTCTCTCTCTCTCTCTCTCTCTCTCTCTCTCTCTCTCTCTCTCTCTCTCTCTCTCTCTCTCTCGTGTGTGTGTGTGTGTGTGTGTGTGTGTGTGTGTGTGTGTGTGTGTGTGTGTGTGTGTGTGTGTGTGTGTGTGTGTGTGTGTGTGTGTGTGGCACAAATAACAGAAACACAATAAGATAGATTTGTTTCTTTCTTTTGGTTTTACGTCAGAAGCGAATGAAGAGGAACAGTTGGAGGAGGAGGTGGAGTAGGAGGAGGAGGAAGAGGAGGAGGAGGAGGAGGAGGAGGAGGAGGAGGAGGAGGAGGAGGAGAAAAAGGATGTGAAGGAGGAACTTATGACGTTGTAGAAGCTTCAAGAATATTGACTTGCCGTGTCATAGCGCCGTTCTGGCTACACTCATGGCGGTGACAGTGACGGTAAGACCACCACCACCACCACCACCACTACTACCACCACCTGCATGATTTAACGCGAAATAAAAAAAAATATGTGCATTTATCCGACTACGTGAACGCTCGTGCAATTAATTTTAATTAAAGGACGCGGGGGCCTGAGTCGCATAGTAATTACCAAAAAATTAATTGAAATCGAATGTATACGTTTTTTTTTTCACTCGTCGCTGTACTGAAATGAAAAGTAAAAAATTCATGAAAAACGTATGATGGGTGATTTTTTTTTGTTACTTTCATTGTGAGTAAAAAAAAAGAGAGAAAAAAGATTACATTGCGAGCCTCATGTTTGAGTGAATGAGGCAGTGAATGAAGCGCTTGACTAAACCGTTGAGTGATTGAGTGAGTAAGTGAGTGAGTCAATGAGTCAGTGAGTGAGTGAGAAACAAAGTGACAAAATCATTCAGTTAGAAAGTAAGATAAAAATAGTGAAAAATATTATAATTTTAACGTATATCTTCATCATCACCATCATCACTATCATCATTATCATCATCATCATCGTTATCATCATCTCTCAACTATCATTACCGCCACACCAACATTATTACACTTTCACACGTACGTAGTCACAAACAACATCATTATTATCGACATCATCTTAATTGTCCCTCCCCACTTCCTCTCATTTTTTTGGTCCTGCTATTCCTGTTCCAACTGTCGTGTGTGTGTGTGTGTGTGTGTGTGTGTGTGTGTGTGTGTGTGTGTGTGTGTGTGTGTGTGTGTGTGTGTGTGTGTGTACGTACATGGGTGTTGAGAGACTAATTTACAGTCGCCCACAGCCGGTCGGACGCAACAAGCGCGGTTCACCCATAACAAGAAGGATATTCAGCGCTGGTAGAGAGAGAACTTTTGTAAAATACGCGGGATAAGCCTGCTTGGGCATGCATTTCATCTGCATTCCACCCTCCTCACTCCTCTCCACCTCTCCCTCCCTTCACGCACCCACCATACCATCCACCCACCGTCACCCACCACCCGCCACCCACCTGTCTTCCCCCGCGACCCACTCCCATCGGCCACCGCCCTCTCCCTCCTTAGTCCGAGGCACCTACCTTCGTTTTCTATGAAGATAACCCAAAGTAAAACCAAGCGATATCTTAGCTTGGAGGAGAAAGAAAAAGAAGAGGAGGACTATTCTGGGGGTTTTTTTATGATTTGGTTGTAATTGTTTTTAATTATTTATCTATCTTTGCTGTGTGGCATTGAGAGAGAGAGAGAGAGAGAGAGAGAGAGAGAGAGAGAGAGAGAGAGAGAGAGAGAGAGAGAGAGAGAGAGAGAGAGAGAGAGAGAGAGAGAGAGAGAGAGAGAGAGAGAGAGAGAGAGAGAGAGAGAGAGAGAAAAAAAAAAAGAGAGAGCATTAAATCCACACTCGCTCACTCACCCACTCATCCCCCTTTACACACACACACACACACACACACACACACACACACACACACACACACACACACACACACACACACACACACACACACACACACACACACACACGATCCGCTAGCGTAGTGGTTAGCGCACTCGGCTCACAACCGAGGTGGCCAGGGTTCGATCCCCTGGGCGGACGGAGATTATTTGGGTGTCTCCTTTCACGTGTATCCCCTGTTCACCTAGCAGTGAGTAGGTACGGGATGTAAGTCGAGGAGTTGTTATCTCGGTGTGTTGTGTGTGAGTGTCTCGGTCCAACCCAAGATTGGTCACTATGAGCTCTGAGCTCTGAGCTCTTTCCATATGGGGACGGCCGGCTGTCTCGAGAGAGACCAGCAGCAGACTGTACAGTGAATACACACACACACACACACACACACACACACACACACACATACACATACACACACATATTCACCCAACTAATGGTGTTTCTTTATCTGGCGTGCCAAGCAATCACCATCAAAGTTTGCCACTGGGATTGAACGCCGCTCCAAGTAACTTAACTCAATCCTGCATTTTGAGAAGAAGAGCATCATTTTCATCTTTATTTATACTATCAATGGTAGAAAGAAACTGTGGGGGGGAGGGGGGGCAGGTGCCATATTTTGCTCTATGGGAAAGGAGGCTTATATGAAACTATTATTCTCTTTTTTTTCTCTCTTATGGTTCTCTTTCTCTTCTTTTCCTCTCTTCTTCCTCTCTTCCTTCCTTAGTCTCGTGCTCGCATTGCCTTCCTCTTTCCATTTTCCTGAGGTTGAAATATTCTTGGCATCTGGAATATTCTAATAATACCGGATTTACCCAACCCTTCACCGCCCCTCCTCTTCCTCCTCTTCCTCCTCCTCCTCTTACCCTTCCTTCTACTACTCCTCCTCTTCCACGTATTCTCTCCTCTTCCACGTATTCTCTCTTCCTTCCTTCCAACCTTTCTGTTATCTCTCCTTCTCTTTGTTTTTTTTTCTCTTCCCTTTCCCCTTTCCTCCTCGTAGTCCTTTTTTTCTTTCCTCCTCCTCCTCCTCCTCCTCCTCCTCCTCTCTCCTCCTCTCCTCCTCTCGAAGACTGCAACTTTACGGGAATTTAGCTCATAATACAGACTTTTTTCCTTGATATATATTTTTCTCTGTGCATCGTTCAGGTTCTTCTATTATATCGTAGACATGAAAAGTAATAGCTGATTATTTTTTCCACAATGCTTTCTTTTTTCCTTATTTTCCCCTCGTTTCTCCCCCCCCCCCAAAAAAAAGGCAATTATGTAATACAGTAAAATTTTCTTCCCCCCCACACAAAAAAAAATGTTCAGGAAGATGCATAGAAATAAACTGAAGAGAATATTAATATAAATTTGAAATGGGAAGAAAAAAAAATTTGAGCCGTGACGCAACTTTCTTCTGTTACGAGAAGGAAAAGGCAAAGGCAAAGACAGTCGTTGATTGGAGGAGGACAAATCTCTAGCAACCAATCAGCGTTCAGGTAGAAAAAAAAAATCATAAGCAGGACTGACTGACCCCAAAAAACGTTCTATTTCGAGTTGAATATTTCCACAAATTGGAAAAATTGTCTAATTTCGGTTTCCTCACGTGTTTTTGGCGGACCAATTTGAAGTTGATGAAGAGGCACCGACCCGAGGAAATGGAAGGAGGTGAGGGGGCGTGAGGGGGGCGGAAGGGGGGCGATGTTTGAAGAATACGGCATTGTGGAAGAAATATGAGAGGTTCCTGGTTCCGAGAGAGGCCAACGATTCCACTTCAGACACAAAACAATCATCGCCATTTATCTAGCACCGTCTCTCTCTCTCTCTCTCTCTCTCTCTCTCTCTCTCTCTCTCTCTCTCTCTCTCTCTCTCTCTCTCTCGCTCTCTCTCGCTCTCTCCTCTCTCTCTCTCTCTCTCTCTCTCTCTCTCTCTCTCTCTCTCTCTCTCTCTCTCTCTCTCTCTCTCTCTCTCTCTCTCTCTCTCTCTCTCTTTTTTTTCTGCCCCATTCGTTCTCTTTTCCAATATTCCCTCTCATTTTCTATCTTTTATCAATTTAACTCCTCTTCCTCATACTCCTCCTCCTCCTCCTCCTCCTCTTCCTTATCCTCTTCTTCATCCCCAACCTCCTCCTCTCCTCCACTTTCTTTCATTATATAATAGTATAATTTTTTCTCCTCTCAGTGGCCAAGAAATCTGATATTTGCTCCAATAATGAGAGATTTGCGAACGACACGAACTGAACTGAAATTCCTCGATTGGCTAAGTGAAGCACACATCACCATTCTGACTTGACGAGCACCACTGGAAGGCTATTTATTGGTCTATTGACTCGGCTTTCTGGTGATGAATCAATTTGAGTTAATGTATTCAATTAATTGGTCGTGTTTAAGCTCGCCTGGGATGTATGTATGCAGTGTCGGGGGAGAAGGTTAATTATTTGATCTAGTGTACCTGTGTGTATGTCTGTCTGTCTCTTGAGAAAACGTAGGAGTTGAATGTTTTTTTTTAAGATAGACTTATTTATTTATTAGTTTATTTGCGTTATCATGCAAGTAAAGAAGCAGAGAGCGGAGACAAAACATGTACGTACGTAGTAGAATTAGAAGAAAAAAATACGTACATGGAACTTTAAAATAAATAGTAACAAAAATAGAAATAAGGAAATCAGTAAAGAACATAAGCAATAAACCTTAGACAAAAAAATAAATAATAAAATTAAAAGTGAAATAAAAAGTCTGACCTCCACGACTGCGGGACGGGAATGGCTGGCGAGTGAGTGGGAGAGAGTGACGCTGCCGCCGCCGCCGCCAGAGCAGGAGCAGCTCGTCCATTTTACTTCGATAATTGGTGGCGCGTTATCGAGTGGCAAACAATAAAGGGATAACATATTGACATCCTCTCGTGCCACCTCCTACGTCACCCACAGAGCTGAGTGCAATGGCGGGAAGGAAAGACTTAGTGGCTTAGTTCATATATATATATATATATAGCAACACTTCTGTGGTGAGAGAAAGAGAGAAGGAAAAAAAGAGTGATGATTGAAGAAGGAAGGAGGACGAAGGAGGAGAGAAGAAAAGACTAGAACGGAAGAGAGAGGTGGTAGGAATAAATTGAGATGAAATAGGAGGAGGAGAATAAGGAAGAGGAGGAGACAAGTGTGCGTCAGTAAGTGTTGCTAAGAATAGATACACTGAAAGAGAGACTTACAGATTGGCAGGAAGACTCGCAAGGTAAAAACAGACCATGAATATAAGGAGGAACTAAAAATAACTTGAAATTATCGTGGATATCTAGATATAAGATTCACCTTGACCTTAACACACACACACACACACACACACACACACACACACACACACACACACACACACACACACACACACACACACACAGACACAGACACAGACACACATACACACATACACACACACACACACACACACACACACACACACACACACACACACACACACACACTTCCGTATCTTCCAGAAATTGAATCTGGAATTTGTTTTTTTCCTCAGCCTGAATGCATCATATTTTCTTCTTGCTAGATAAAAGAAGAAGAATTATTTTAAGAAATATCACTTTTTACTCTGTCTCTATTTGTCTATATAAATTTTACGGATGGGGAGGGAGATGTCTGAGCGAGAATATACATTTTATTTACAAATCATCTAACATAAACAGTAACATTCTTCTACTCCCCTAACTCCTCTTACTCTTCCCTCTCATCCTCTTCAACACCACCACTACTACTACCACCACCATCACTACCACTTGGCTTCGTGCAGGCAGTCTTGGCAGGGATGGGTGGAGGAGGGAGGAAGGGAGGAGGAGGGAGGAGAGAGATGGAAGTAAGAGGGAGCGGCAGGAGTGACGTGGAGTGGACCCTGGAGGAGGTGTGGAGGGTGCTTGCTGTTCCCAGGAGGGGTGGAGGTGGAGGAGGTAGAGTGGGCAATGAACAGGAGGCAAGAATGGCGTTATGAAAAAGGTCTTAAAGTTGTGAGGGCCAAGTACTCACCCCCACCCCCCTTCCCTCCTCCACCTTTTCCTCCCCTCATCCCTCCACCTCCTTCTTCCCCCCCCTTCGAGGACACCTGGGGCCACGCAATCTCTTGGTGTAGTTCTCTTGAGACACCTGTTGAGGAGAGGCGTTAATCACTGCTCAGGTAAAGGCCACGCGCTGCCACACAACCACTCAACTTTTGACCTTCCCCAGCCTGCAGTTTTTCCCTTTTTTGTCGCTGTGCTCGATAAGAGGAGAAAAATGCATTGGTTCTTGTTTCTCTCACTATATTTTTATTTTATTTTAAAGTTTTGACTCAATTTTTGCTTAATATTTTTATATTGCCTTGTGTTTAATGGATGTATTTGTTACTTTTATTATTGTTTTGTTATTCTTAACGTGCCTCCCTTAGCTTGTCAGGCAGATACGAGTACATAGTTGTTAGAGGAATGTGTGTGATTCTTCTCCTTGGCCTATATATAAAAATGTTTAAAGGCGATATGTTCCTCTTCTCTTCTTTTCCTCTCATGTCTGTCTCTGATCTGATATGACTTCATCCCATCCCCACCACCACCACCACCACCACCACCACCACCACCACCACCACCACCACCACCACCACCACCACCACCACCACCACCAACTCTCCTCCTTTAACTGACTGTTTTGACTCTTTAAGTCACCGCCGCAATGTTGCATCTTTATCTATCTTCTACCGCTATTTTCATGCTGACTGCTCTTCTGAACTTGCTAACTGCATGCCTCCCCCTCTCCCGCGGCCTCGCTGCACAAGACTTTCTACTTCTTCTCATCCTTATTCTGTCCATCTACCTAATGCAAGAGTTAACCAGTATCTTCACCCTTTCATTCCTTACACTGGTAAACTCTGGATTTCTCTTCCTTTGTCTGTTTTTCCACCTGCCTATGACTTAAACTCTTTCAAAAGAGGAGTGTCAAGACACCTCTCATACTAAATTGGACTTCCCCCCATGTCTATATTTCTCCTACTGTCCTCTTTACAGGGTCTGCCGACAAGCGGGTTTTTTTATACTTAATTTATTTTTCCCTTAGCCAGTACCCTCTTAATGTAAAAAAAAATAAAACACTGTTCGTCGCTCGTCTGCTTCTCCCTCTCGTTCAGTAGTGAGTCTCCCATCAGTCAGGTAGTCTTGAGATGAGTCCCAGAGGTTACATGGTTTGAAAGAGTCTGTTATTAAGCTCTCGTGTTTCATTCATCTCGACTCTCATTAAGAACGGTCATGAACTCTTACGTCTTTTATGTTTTCAAATAGAATGGCTGCAGTTTTTCTCTTTTATACATACATGTATTTTTGCTTTTCCTTATCATCGCTAATGAATATTTAACTTCGAACAGGTAAAGAGAAATTTCCACGAACTGCAACGTGAAGGGGAAGTGCAAAGAACATGTGCTGGAACGTAAAGATTTTTTTAATGAATTATATATGCATTCCTAATTAAAGAAGGTTTTTCCAAGGATTCTGTGCTGTTAAATTGTAACATGAATTTAATTCTTCATAAAAAAGTCTTTGCCTTAGAATTTCTCAAAGACTTAGTTAAAGTAGAAGGGAGCTTGCCGAGGGTACATACAGCCTATAGTTATTAGTACATTATGACTACGTGATGCCGAGTAATTTATGACATGATGACCCTTACTTCGTTTCAAACAGATGTAAATTTACCTGCTTACAGCTTCCAAGAATGATCATATATAATGCAGCAATAGAGAAAAGTGAATCGTTGATTAGTGTGTCAGTTTTAAGTTTTAAGACAATATATACAGTATTCTCAGGATGACAGAAATAAGAATTTTTTGCCTTTAATTACTTCGTCAAATTAATAAGAACAGAATATCCTCTACGATCGTAATATGTATAATGGAGTTAGGACAGTTTCCTTTTGATTGGATTTACTTTTCATGGTAGTAATATGTTTAAGAAGGGATAGTGTAAAAATAGTTTTGTGCATTGATATTATTTGATGGTGTTGTATTTTCATTGCATGTAGAAATGTTTTAGGGATTGGATAAAATGAAGAAAAAATGTAGAGCTTGAAAATCAAAACAAGCCGGTATTAAAGACGGATTAAGTGTGACCGTGAATTTTGCGTGTTTTCATCCATCCACGAATGGAATTGTTATACTCAACTTTATATTTGTCATTGCGTCTGTTATTGCAAAAACTTACTTCAGAAAAAAAAAAAAATGGAACTCGAAACTCCATGAATTGTGAACTTTAGACGAGACAATCTTGGCTTCACTGTTAAATTGGACTTATTATTATTTGCTTAACTTATTTTTGTACTCGCTTTCCTCTGCCTCGGATTTAAAGTGTGGGTCGAGATGCAGCTTGACAACTTCTCCTTAACCTCACACCAAGAGAAAGCCAGACTAAGGTATCTGCTCACGGGTTTTGATGTTCACCCATTACCAAACCATTACTGTCTCTCTCTCTCTCTCTCTCTCTCTTTCTTTTTTTCTCTCTCTCTCTCTCTCTCTCTCTCTCTCTCTCTCTCTCTCTCTCTCTCTCTCTCTCTCTCTCTCTCTTCTCTCTCTCTCTCTCTCTCTCTCTCTCTCTCTCTCTCTCTCTCTCTCTCTCTCTCTCTCTCTCTCTCTCTCTCTCTCTCTCTCTCTCTCGTGACGTCACTCGTTCTGTCATGTATTGGTCTTACGTCAATAATCTTTCATTCCTTATCATTACTTACATAAATTACGTTCATTCGTGCTCCTGATGACTGTGCTCTGGTTCTGCCTTGTATTCATTCTTCATCTTTGCATCGACATCCAGTCAGCTATTCACTTCCTTTATAAAGCTTTATAATTTTTTTATGACTGGATAAGATAGAAAAGCCTGTTGGTCACTTCCATATTTCACGACAACGGGAGGGAAGGAAGAAAGGTCAAGGCTGTGTGTAGAGTAGAGTAGATAAGGCATTCAAAGATCCTTCCGGGGTCTTTTGACGAGGAAAACGCAACGTATCAACAAACAAACAGTCTGCAGGGAGAGAGAAAAAAAATAATATCACCAGGTTTAATTTAACACAACGGCAAAAACAACACAACAGCCGCCACTATCACCACAAAATTATAGTCATGAAAAAAGTTACTTTTGCAGTATAACGCTACAAAATTAAATTAACTCTAACATTAGGAAATACATACATACATCCGCCGTGCACCCTCCATTCCACACACTCTCCCTCCTACTGCACCCACGCTAGAGAAAAAGAATAATACTAATAAAAGGAGGTAGAGTGTTTTGTAATGGTGGCTGCTGGAACGTGGCTGTGGTGGAACAATGACCATTATCTTCACACACTTCCTACACTTCCTACACTTCCTGCACATTAGTACTGGACGTTCCCTCTTCCTCTCTTTCTTTCTTTTTCTCTCGTGGGTTCGCGGGGAAAAGCGTAATTTGATTTAGCGTCTGTAACGTAATCCTATTTTTTTTCCGTTTTTTCTTTTATTTTTGAGTTGCCGCAGATGCTCTCCGTCTTGTCGCCGACCTTCTGCGTCATCGAAGTTTCATGTATTGGAAATTATTGTGATTATCTGTACGGATTCTTTCTCGCTCTCTCTTTATTTTTCTCTCTTTCTTTCTTTCTCTTTCTCTCTTATGTTTCTACAATTTCGCTGCCTTCTTCCAGGTAATGCCATTTCTAATTTGCATTTGTGTGATTCTGGGTTTGCTAGCGTGTGTGATACTACATTTTTCACTATTATTATTTTTTTTGTTGTTGTTTTTGTTTTTACTTTTCACACTTTTTCCTCTACTATTTCTTGTTCCTACGCCGCAGCCAGAAACCCAAGTGTTATCAGAAGGATATGGATTTTTTTATTACAAGTTTATTTATTTATTCATTTTTGCTTTTCTTGTTCATATCAGTTTGTGTCTCAAGTCGTTCTTCTTCCACCATTGTCATTGTTGTAACACAGACACATACACACACACATGCACACACACACACACACACACACACACACATACACACACACACACACACACACACACACACACACACACACACACACACACACACACACACACACACACACACACACACACACACACACACACACACACACACACACACACACACACACACACACACACCACACACACACACACAAGACCTTCCCAGAGCTCTCCTTCCAACCTAAGATGAAGCAGAGGAGGAGGAGGAAGAGGGGGGGGAGAAAAAAAGTATGATAGGAGTTTTTCATTAGCATATGCGAGAAACCATCCCGACCCGAGTCAAGGGCGCCTTCCTCTCCTTGCCGTCTGCTACTGCTGGAGTGGATGGAGACTGGTTACTGCTGTGGTCTTGGTCAATAGCCTCAGAAACTCGGGAAGTAAAAGAAAATGGAAGGAAAAATATTTTGTGGCGGGACATTTTTCTCTGGGCAGTCGACGGGAGGGGAGAGATAGAGGCTGGTGAAGGCTGCGAGGGGAAGGGATGCGAGAGTAAGGGGAGAAGGATTACGGGGAAGGAAAGGGAAGGTGAAGAAAAGTTAGAAGGAAGGACAGATGTGGAAGCAAGTAAAGAAGGATGTTAGGGAAAGGGATAAGGGATAAAAAAATTATTAAGGAAAGAAACAGAGGTGAAAAGAAGAAGATTGGGTGAATGGAAGAAAGGAAGAATGGAAGGAAAAAAGGGATGGAGAACTAGAAGAAGCAGATGGGACGAGAGTTCGGTGTAGTGTTAAGAGGAGAAAAAATGGGGAGGAGTAGATAGATTATTTTTCGATTTCCTTTAATTAAAACTCATTCCCATCCTTGAACACATACAAAAAAAAAGTAATACCTCCATATTGTTCTTTTTCTCTCTACCTTCCCTCGTCTCTCCATCCCTCCTTCTCTACATCCCCATCCTATCTCCTTCTCAATCCTCTACTCCTCTCTCCTTCTCCCCCCAAACCTTTACTACTTACTCCTGACTCTTCCACCTCTTCTCCATCCCAACTCCTGCTTCC
>JAXIVD010004911.1:0-2500 GCA_036785275.1 Cancer borealis | reverse complement strand
CGTTTTCTTTTTATTTTAGGGTAGACTCCGCTGTGCTGATAGTGGTGGTGGTGGAGGTGGTGTTGAACATTGTATTTGTGTGAGAATGTATGTATATGTGTGTGTGTGTGTGTGTGTGTGTGTGTGTGTGTGTGTGTGTGTGTGTGTGTGTGTGCGATTGAAGCATGTGTTGGTGTATGTATCAATTAACGAAGGAATATTGGGTGACGATAACGTCTGTGTATGTGTGTGTGTGTGTCTATGTGTGTATGTGTGTGTGTGTGTGTGTGTGTGTGTGTGTGTGTGTGTGTGTGTGTGTGTGTGTGTGTGTGTGTGTATGTGTGTGTGTGTGTGTGTGTGTGGTGTGTGTGTGTGTGTGTGTGTGTGTGTGTGTGTGTGTGTGTGTGTGGTGTGTCTCTGTGTATGATACGTCGCTCAGTGTGGCCCCTTGACAGTCTGCTTCTAAGGGGAAAGGTGAGGAGGAGGCGACAGGAGGAAGGAGAGATGGAAGAGAGAGAGAGAGAGAGAGAGAGAGAGAGAGAGAGAGAGAGAGAGAGAGAGAGAGAGAGAGGAGAGAGAGAGATCATGTGTCGTGTTAGTCTTGCCTGAATGACCAAGGAAGCAGGTCACCGTTCGACCCTCACTCTAGATGTTGCCTCGGAGACTTGAGAGAGAGAGAGAGAGAGAGAGAGAGAGAGAGAGAGAGAGAGAGAGAGAGAGAGAGAGAGAGAGAGAGAGAGAGAGATGAATAGCTACAACATTATCCTTTTCCTCCTTTTACCTCCTCTTCTATTCCCCTTCAGAGTGCACCTTACCACTTATATATTCAAGCGTTTCACCTACCTGTCACATAAGAGGAGGTAAGATCAGGTAAAGGTGGGGAGTATAGTAACCACGAAGGTCTTTCTGTAATACAACTCTCTAGCAAGTATTTTTCGATATTTCTCCCGCAGCCTCAAGGGATGTGGAAAAATATACCGTGTGTTAAGCTGTACAGACTCAGTTACCCTCCAAGAATTGAATTTCCTTGGAAGGGTCACTTGCTATGTCTTTTTTTTTCTCTCTCTCTCTCTTCTCTCTCTCTCTCTCTCTCTCTCTCTCTCTCTCTCTCTCTCTCTCTCTCTCTCTCTCTCTCTCTCTCTCTCTCTCTCTCTCTCTCTCTCTCTCTCTCTCTCTCTCTCTCTCTCACAGTCAATAGATTATAGACAAGGGTTTATTTTCATTTGTATATATCGTATTTTACTTATCTATTTATTGTATTTGTTTATGGTTTTGTGAGGGAAGAGCAGCGGGGAATGTAGATAAAGTAGAAGTAGCCTTTAAAAGTAGGTAGAAAGGTAGGCAAGGGAAATAACGTTTATATATAAGAGGTGCCAGTACACACACACACACACACACACACACACACACACACACACACACACACACACACACACACACACATACACACACACACACACACACACACACACACACACACACACACACACACACACACACACACATACACACACACACACACACACACACACACACACACACACACACACACACACACACATAGCCAATAGTACAGTCACTCTTCCCCCACCACTACCACTACCACTACCACCACCATTCACAGTACGCATTCTTTACCTCACACCCATACCCTTCCCCTCCCCCCCTCCCACCACTACGCATTCCCCCACACCACACCCCTCCTCCCCACCATTCACAATTCGTTTCTCCGTTCTTCCGTAAACGCCGTAAAAATTTAGTGCAGGAATATGCAATAATATATTTTTCACAATTTTTGTTTTCATTTTCATTTTTTCGCTTTATCTACAGTTACGAGTCCGGTTCGTGTGTGTAAATAATGAAACACAATGAAAATCCCATCGTCCTTTGCGCCTCGTCCTACCATTTGCTTCTCGCGCGGGATTACAATCACTATAAACGAACGGACGATTCTCCCGTAAAAGCAAAACTAAGCAAATTATTGTCGACGAACCATTGGCGATAAAATTAATGTTTTCAATATCGCTAATTGGCGCATGTCAATCACATTAAAGAAAACTATAAACTAAATTGATTGGCCGATATAAGCCAATCAAAACCCCTCTTTTTTTCTTTTTTATTTACTCTATTTTTTTTCTCTCTTTTTTGATATCCCTTACCGTTACACATCTCGGATTCCTCTCTCTCTCTCTCTCTCTCTCTCTCTCTCTCTCTCTCTCTCTCTCTCTCTCTCTCTCTCTCTCTCTCTCTCTCTCTCTCTCTCTCTCTCTCTCTCTCTCTTTTTTTTCTCTCTTTCTCTCTCACCAAGCCTACACGTGGGAAAAAAAATAGAGGATAGAATGCTTTAGTAATTGGCAACTCGAGTAGGCGTGGTGCGTATAAACAAAAGAGTGAACAGAACACTCTATCCTCCTCACTCCACCACGCCACTGAGTCAATTTGTCCGAAACGTTATGGAAACTGAAGGGAAAAAAAGAAGAAAAAAAAAGTAGCGTTTTCGAGAGTTAAAAAAGGAAAAAAC
>JAXIVD010004910.1:0-27500 GCA_036785275.1 Cancer borealis | reverse complement strand
CCAAAGAAATAAATTACCCATTACCATTAAATACATCTAATTGCATCTTCATTAACAGCAAAACTACTTCAGGAATTCAAACTACTAATAACCTAACCTAACCTAATGAAAATTATACACAAAAAAAAAAATGTATGGACTGTAGTAACCTCACATTCCTGTTATTCACTTCTTCACTCCTCCCCTCAAGGCCTGGCGTGGGCGTGGGCGTGGGCGTGGACGTGGGTTGGCATGGGCGTGAGGGGTTATCTGTTGAACTTGAATAAACTTTTCTTCGTTGTTTTAGACTTTGGAGGCTGTGGAAGAGGAGGAGGAGGAGGAGGAGGAGGAGGAGGAGGAGGAGGAGGAGGAGGAGGAGGAGGAGGAGGAGGAGTGTAAATCAGCATATTAGAATTACTTTCAATACTGTCACCAAACTTTCCTTTTCCTCATAATAAAAAAATTGAACTGAAATCACTCATTGAAAATTTTAAATATACATATAAACAATAATAATAACAACAATAATAATAATAATAAAACACACAACACACACAACGTACCATTAATTTATTTCCGAGTAGTAATCTTGCTTTCTCCTCCTCGTTGGGTGCTGCTGCGTCATCTGCCCTGAAGTGTGCAATCTTCAGCTTGTGTCTGATGGCCTGGAGGGAGAGAGAGAGAGAGAGAGAGAGTGTGAGAGAGGGAGAGAGAGAGAGGGAGGGAGAGAGAGTAAGGGTTGAATGTTAGTTTGTAAGGGGTGAAGACACTCTAATGATGTGTATTAGTAATGAAAATAATATACCAGTACAACTAAGAGATTCATATAAATGTAACTTATATAGAAATTAGACAAAGAAGAAGAAAAAACACACTTAATAACACACACACACACACACACCCACACACCCACACCTAACTCAACCTAACATCCCTAAACACATACACCCAACAATTACCTGGGAGAGAAGTGCCGTTTTGGAGTCCTGTTTGATAGCCATAAGGAAGTCCAACCAAGTCCAGGTGACATTATGGTATTCTAAGGTTGGAATCACAAGTCTCACCATTGTTACGTCCTCTAAGTTCTTCTCTTTCTTGCCTTTGTAACTCAACTTGACAGGCAACTCTGGGATCTTGATGTAGACGAAGAGCTTGTTCTGTTCTGCTCTTTGCTGTAACAGAGAGAGATAGAGAGAGAGAGATAGATAGGATAATGAAAGAGAGACATAGAGAAAATTATGAAAGAGAGACAGATAGAGAGGATGATGAAAGAGAGACAGAGAGCCATTAAAAAAGAGAAATAGAGAGGAGGATGAGAAAGTGAAAGATAGATAGAATAATGAAAGAGATAGATAGACAGAATGATAAAAAAAGAGAGACAGATAGATAGAATAATACTAGTTTATCTGTACAAATATTTCCAGGTTTACCACACAGACACACATACACACACACACACACACCTTCATAATCTCCACATCATCTTTGTCTTGCAGTGAGACATAGAAGTTGGATTCCTTGTGAGACTTCCTTAGTGATGCTTGTTTCCTGTTGCCTCGAGTGCTTTGGTCTGTAGAGGGGAGAGGAAGGAGGGATAAGGAACAAATAAGAATAGATAAAACACAATAAAGGGGAGGAATAACATAGATAAAACAAATAACAATAGAATAATGATAATAATAAGAGAATAATGGGATAAAAATACGTCCTTGAAAGAATATGATTAAAAATGTAATCTATCTATACTTAATCCCTAATAGAATATGTTTAAATAAGTAAATAAGAACACAAACTTAAATCCTCATGTCCTCTACAAACTTACTGGCGCCAACTTCCCTTCCAGACATTTCTTCCTCCGTGGCATTGTCGGGGAAACAAAACTTCATCATCGTCTTGAAGAACTGGTATGTCAAGGCTGCAGAAAGAAGTTGTAAGGGGAGTTAGATCCTATAAAGGGCAAGTAATGGAGTTTATAGGTGATGGGTAAGAGTGTGAAGGGTAATAGGAGTAGAAAGATACAAGGAAATGTGAGGGAAGGTAAATATGATGAGGTGAGGGAAGGAAAGGTGAGGGAAGGGAGGGTGAGAGAGATAGAAAGATAGAAGGAACACATAAAATAACAAGTGATATAGAAAGGTCATTCATACCATTAATTATATGCTTTATATTACCACATGGAAGCTGATTCACTAATGTTGAGAAGGGTTATAAAAAAAACAAGACATAATATAAGGATTAACAAGATAACATGAGAATAACTTAAGAACATTTTGACACACTCACCAATGTTTAATGGCACAACGTTGATCTCAAAATGTTCAATAATGGATATTCCGCCACATGGAGACTTCTCACGGCAGTAAATTCTCAGCGTCCTCTGGAAAAATTAAACGTGTAATCTTTTTTGACTGTTGATTAGAACATATATAAATCTGAAGGAAAATACTTCACTCTTTAGACGGCTAAATTCATTGACGTAGCTAAGGGAAGGGGTGTGAGGGTCATATAAGAAGACGTCCCTCCCAGGCCCCCAACAAAGGGGTCCGCCGCCACCCCAACCACCTGTCAACCTCCCCTGCCTCCCCCACCCACCCACCTGTCAACCCATCCCCCCTGCCCCGCCCACCCACCTGCCTATCGACGGGCATGTTGGCCTGCACCTCCGAGGGCATGAGCACCTCCTGGTATGGCTGGTTGGGCAGCAGGTTCCTCATGGTGATGTAACCTAACTCAAGCAGGTGTTCCCCGCTGTCATCTGCATTACTCTTCTTAGTGTACCTGTAATTAAGGCAACGGGGGAGGGTATTAGAGGTTTAATTAGTGTAGATTAATAGTGTACGTATACTCTTATTTTACCTGAGTATAAGGGAAATATCAGGTAATTACGAGCTCAGTAGGTGGATATATTATTATTATTTTAATGGAGTATGAGGGACGGTCATTCACTCTTGTCATGTGTCATTATTGAAGCAGAAAATAAATAAAATACTTGAATAAATGAAATATTATAACAAACAGAATAGTAAAATAAACTAAACCATCAAAAAAAAAACAGAATATAAACATAAAATACAAAATAGACAAATAATTAAGACAGTAAAAAAGTTAAAAATCCAGTACAAAAAAACACAAAAACTCACAGGAAATTTGAGAGTACAAGGTCAGCAATACCGAGCTGACCGTCCGCCTCCGTCAGCCTCCACTGTGCCTTGCGGAAGTAAACCTCATTCATGCGGATCACCTTGACCTGCGTGGGTGGAGGGAAGGTGGAGGGGTTTCATTATTCTATTCTATTCTATCATGTTTATTATCCTTCCCACCCCACACACCTGCTTATCACCCTCTCCCTCCCCTCCACACACCTGCTTGTCACCCCCCACGGCCATCAGCTTGTGGTTAGCGGAGAGTTGTGTTTCGTTGTAGCAGTGTATACGTAGAGCCAACTCCTCACTCAGACTGTTCACCTGCTCCTTACAACTGAACACCTGGACAGAGGAACTTGTTAGTGGTGTGTTCACTGACTCACTAATTCACTGATTGACTGAGAGAATAGTTTAGAAAAGAACTGACTGATTGACTGAAAGAATAAGTTTGAAAGGGATTGTCTGACTAACTGATTGACTGATTGACTGAGAGAATAGTTTAGAAAAGAACTAACTGATTGACTGATTGACTGAGAGATAAGTAGGAAATGAATTGACTGATTGACTGATTATATGAATGAGTTAAAATTGCATTGTTTTACTTCCTGACTTCCTGACTGACTGACTGATAAAAAGTGACTGATTTAGAAGTGAGACTGTTTGACTGACTGAAAGATCTACTAATAAAGAGATAATATACATCTTATCAATGGACATATCATACACTTACAAGATACATTATACACTTACAAAGATACATTATACATTTACAAGAGGGAAGGAACATGGCGTCACATACAAATAAATGAATAAATAATAATAATAATAATATATCAATAATCTTACTTGTTCTTCCAGGTCATTCTTCTCCATCCTCTTAAGTGTATTATTTGGGTCTTTGTCCAGCTGCCTCTGAACCAAGTACACTTCCTTCTCAAGGCCCCTTAGTTGTGATAAGTGGTACCTGAAGAACACACACACACACACACACACATACACACACACACACACACACACACACACACACACACACACACACACCATTAGTACTGTTAATCCAATCCATTTGTTAAGAATATTCATCTTTATTGTTATTCTCTCTCTCTCTCTGTCTGTTTAATCACACTCTCTAAATTAGTTTCTTTAATTTATTCTCTCTATATAACTCAACATCTTTCTCTAAATCTCTCTCTCTCTTTTTCAATCTCTATCTCTTTCTAAACCTCTAAATATTTCTCTAGATCTCTGAATCTCTATAATTCTTTCTAAACCTCAAAATTTCCATCATTAAATCTCTCTTTCTCTCTCTCAAAATCAAAATCTCTCCCTCTCTAAATTTTTTCCCTCTCTCTCTCTCTCAAATTATCTTTCTCTCTCTCTGATCCTCTCCCTCACCTGACTTGGTTTTGGAGTCTAATGATAGGCTTGCGTTGGTCATCACAGGAGTACAGTTGGAGTTGGAACCTCATCCTTGCCACTGCCTCCATCGCCTCCTTCTTCTTCGGGTCAACATACAGCAGCAGATTGTTCAAAATGTCCACCACCATGTTGTACTGGGAGGGGAGGGTGTACTGGGGTTAGCTGGGGGTACTGGGGAGGGGCGGTGGTACTAGGGGGAGGATTACTGGGGAGGGAAGATGTACTGGGGAAGGAAGGTAGTGAAGAGGGAGGTGTACTGGGGGTTAGCTGGGGATTACTGGGAGGGGAAGGTACTGGGAAGGGAAGGTACTGGGAGGGAAGGTACTGGGAGGGGAGGTACTGGGAGGGGAAGGTACTGGGGAGGGGAAGGTACTGGGAGGGAAGGTACTGGGGGGGGAGGTATTGGGGAAGGGAAGGTACTGGGAGGGAAGGTACTGGGGGAGGAAAGGTACTGGAGGGGAAGGTACTTGGAGGGGAAGGTACTTGGAGGGGAAGGTACTGGGGAGGGGAAGGTACTGGGAAAATAAATCAAAAAAAAAAAAAAAAAAAAAAAAAAAAAAAAGAGAAAAAAAAGGGGAAGATCACCAACCCATATAAAGTCAAACGTAAAAATATAATAAATAAAATCAAGTCAATCAAATAAAACGTACCAATATAACCTAACTTAACCTAACTTAACTTAATCTAACCTGTAGTGAGTTAGTACTAGCACACAGGTCCTCATGAGCCAAGGTAAAGGTGTCCACAGCCTCCACATTACGGTTCCATAACTCATCCTCAGGTAAAGGTCGCTGCACTTCCTCCATCAAGGACATGTCAAGGTCAGTCTCACCATAGGACACGTAGAAGAAGGAACAGTTGCACCTCGATACTATGCGCTGAAGCTGTAGGATGTTAGGAAGGGTGTTAGGTGAGGTTAGGAAGGTTTTAGGATGTTAGGAAGGGTGTAGGGTGAGGTTAGGAAGATTTTAGGATGTATGGTGAGGTTAGGAAGGTTTTAGGGTTTTAGGAAGGGTATTAGGTGAGATTAGGAAGGTGTTAGGGTGTAGGTGGAGGAGTGTGAGGTAGGACAACATTTTCTACTATGTATAGATAAAATATTAGTCTATGATTTTCCATCCTAAAACATCCTTATTTTACCCTTTTTTTCTTCGTTCTTTTCATCATCCTTCCCTTCTTACAAACACTCTTCCTTTTCTCTTATATTTCCTTCTATTTCCCTTATTTATCACCCTCTCTTCTTACCTGCAGTTCGTCATCTCCCTCGTCCATGGTGCCAACGGTCTGTGATACCACACCACCCACGGACTGGCCGCTGCCCACGATGTCTGTGATCTCATTGATGACCTGTGCGTCCTTCTCCACTATGTTCTCCATGGTCAGCCACATGATGTTGTCTGTGGGAGGGGAAGGTGGTGGTGGTGGTGGTGGTGGTGGTGGTGGTGGTGGTGGTGGTGGTAACCTAACCTAACCTAATCTATAATGACTACTATTACTTAAACAAGCACTGTAGCGAATATTGTTTAACTATATTATATTACACAAACAAAAGGAACAAATCACATCCCATTTCAACCCACACACACACACACACACACACACCCTATATACTACAACTAGGTAAATACACACACACACAAGACACTCTCAAACATACACTACTCATTCCTTCTGCTTAAACTCATCCACACACACACAGAAACACCCTCACACACACACAGAAACACACACACATACCCACACATACCCATCTGTGTCTCCTTATCCCCTGCGCTGACAGTGGCGTAGTACTGCATGCACTGTAGGGAGCCAATCCAGGTGGTCTTAGTGAAGATGGAATGGTCCTGCCAGACTGGACGATGGATCTGTTGGTGGATCTGTGACTTGGCAGCGCTAAGGATGACATAACCTTGAGACTCACACCCCTTCAGAAGCACCTGGCTGTCCACTAACTCAACTGTGGAAGAAAGAGTGTGTGTGAGTGTGTGTGTGTGTGTGAGTGAGTGGGTAAGTGAGTGAGTGTGTGAGTGAAATAGACTAGAGGGAAGGAAAGGCAAGAATGAATATTTATCTTGGTAATGAGATTGGAAAATGAGTGTTCAGAGTTAGTATACATAAGTTAGTGTAAGTGTATCAGTGTAATAATAATAATAATAATAATAATACTAATACTCACTGAGCCATCTCCTGTGTATAACATCATCCTTTGCACATGCCTTGGCCCCATGCAACACCTGGTCCTTCTCTATCTCCTTGGAACAGTCTTCACTATAAGCCACCTGATGGGAGGAACAAACACCATCACCATCACACACTTACGAACACACAAACACATCATCAACTACAACCATATCAATACATAAAACAAAGATAAATAAACAAGGAGAGATGAATATAATGAGATACTGGGTTGCTATAATGATGAATATGGAAAATTGATGTACGTACAGTAATATAGATAATGTAGATATATAAACACATAGATAGATAATTATATATACAAATAAGCACACAGATCAATACACACATACATAGATAGATAGACAGACAAATAGATTAATAAAAGGAAAGGCTCGGCAGTTGTCCCAAAGAAAAGTGACTAGCGGATATCAGGACTCAAACTCAAGACTCTAAATTTGCAAACCTGAACACTAACTACTATACTACATCACTTCACTATAAACACACACACACACATACATAATAACACTGAGCCCAAGACTGTTATCCTGCACACACCTGGTTATTGTCAGCCTCTGCAATGAGCTGTTGTAGCATGGCCTGTGCGTGGCCGGACTGTAGCCTTGTCATGGGGGAAGGAGTGGACTGTACTGGAGGAACCTGGGAAGCAATTATTATTATCATTATCATCATTATTATTAAGGTATTCATAATTATTCTAGATTATTTTTTATCATTACTACTACTACTACTACTACTACTACTACTACTATTACCATCCCATCCCTATCACACACACACACACACACACACACATCTGATACCTACACCACCAGAAACACACCCCCATCCAAACAACACACACACACACACACACCTCCATCCACACACACATGCACACACACACCCCATACCTGCAGTGCCGAGGTAGGAGAGGCTAATCCCTGCCCTGTATTCTCCACCAATGAGCGGCTCCGAGGTTTCTGTGTGGTGGCTGTTCCCTCGGGGTTGTAGTTCTTGATGATGTCTGGGGTGAGGTTGCGTCTAAGCTGTTGACTCTTTGTCCAGGAGTCGTAGAGAGCAAGTACAATGTCGCGGTTGTTGGCTGTCCACACACCCTGAGGATTGAGAGTGAGGTGAGGGGTTATGGGGGTTGTGTGGGGTTATTTGAAGGTTGTATTAATGGGGTTGTTGGTTAGGTTTTGGGGTTTATTAAAGGTTATATTGTAGGGTTTTTGTGGTGCATTTGAGGGATAATTTTTTGGGGGACTGGTGGAGGTTGTGATTTTGGGGTTAGATTAGGTTATATTTTTGGGGTTATTGAAGAAGAATAAGCAAAAAAAAAATGTAAAAAATAAAAAGACAAAGAAAAATAAGAAAAAAAAATTCAGGAAGATGAAAAAAAAAACAAGAAAAGAAAAAATCAAATCAAATCAACAACCACAACATAATAAAAAAAAATAAAATAAAATAAATAAAGCTTAACAAAACCAATACAGTTAGGATCAAGTGAGGTCAAGTCAGATCACCTTGAGGTCATGTACAACGAGGCGGTGTGTGGGTTCCAGCTGCATGGGGTCATTCATGGTGTCAGTGGGTGTGGGTGTGGGCGTCTCCCTCTTGTACTCCACTTTGTTCACGTTGAGGAAGTAAAATTTCTCAACTGGGGGTGGAATGGCCTCCTGAAACAGTGGATGGGTGAGGAGGAGGTGGATGAGGAGGTGGATGAGGGAGGTGGAAGGGTGTCTCTCTCTATATATGTCTCCATCTCTCTCTCTCTCTCTATATCTCTCCCTTTCTCTCTCTCTCATCTTCTGTTCCTCTGCAGTATAAACATCACACTCCTACACTCTACACCTAAACAAATCCCCCCCCAAAAACACACATACACACACACACACACACACACACCCAAACACACACACACACCCTCACCTCCTGTTCCTCTGCGGTATACACATCACATTCCTGCATTGCACTCTGGAGCCACACCTGAGCCAGCCGTAACTCTGAACACAGGTACTGAACTTCCCAACAGGTGCGAGGACGGTGCATCAGGTAGTCATTAGAGGGAACCAGCGTTAGGTTGTGTTCTGTAAGGAGTGAGGAAGTGAGTGAGGGAGGGAGTGAGGGAGTGAAGGAGGGAGGGATTGAGGGAGTGTGTGAGGGAGTGAGTAAGTGGGTGAAGGGTTGTAATTTTGGTGTATTATTGGATATACTTAAGATAGAGTTGTGTTGTGTTGTGTTGTGTTGTGTTGTGTTGTGTTGTGTTGTGTTGTGTTGTGTTGTGTTGTGTGGTGTGGTGTGGTGTTGTGTTTACCTGAGCTGAGGTAGAGTTGTTCCCCGCTGAGGTGGAAGCCTTTCTTAACTCCCACTGACATCCAATAACGAACATCAAACCGCTGGAAGAGAAGGAAAGGAAAAGGAAGTAAATAATTGACAGAGCAAGGAAGGTTTCACAGATCTCTCCATAACAATAAAAAAAAAAAACCAATAAATAAATAAATAAAAAGTGTGTTATGTTATGTTATGTTACGTTATGAGACTTACATGGAAGGATATGGAGAGGTGTACAGTGCCGTGGTGCCGGGAGAGCTGCGGCCGCCTTGCCTTGCTGGTGTTGTTGAAGAGAGGACCGCGGCGGGTGGGACGGGTCACTCCAGACAGGATGAACTTCAGATTCTCAAACCACCTGGAGGAGAAGGATGAAGGAGGATGAAGGAGGAAGGAAGGAAGGAGGAAGAAGGAGGATGAAGGAGAAGGGAAGAGGATGAAAGAGGAGGAAGGAGGAGGAAGAAGAAGGAGGAGGATGAGCCAGGATGAAAGACACACAATATAAAAATGAGAGATAGAGAGATACCAGAATAAAGAGAGAGAGATAGAGATTACAAGACCAATCCCAAAAAATATAAAAATGAAATAAATAGAGCGAGTGATAATTAGAGTGAGAGAGATAGAGATAACGAGAGAACACCTACCTGAGTGTGCTGCCGTAGAACATGGCTTCAATAACAGGTGTGATTACTGTGTTATTGTTCTTCATGGTTTTGGTCTCCAGCACGATGTTCATGTTGAGGTTTTGTGAACGGAACGCACGGTAGGAGTCGTGTTCCTGTGAGGTTAGGTGAGGTGAGGTTAGGTTAGGTTACGTTAGGTTATACAGAAAGAATACATAACAACAGCTAGGTATATACACACACGCACATATACGCACACACCTGGTTGCTGGAGTACTCAGGTAGTTTGTCCGGCGCACACAACATGACTGAGTGGTGGTCGTTAGGGTTACCTTGACACTGCCAGTTCATTTTGATAGTTAGCTGTGGAGGGAGGAAGGAAGGGAGGATGAGTGGTGGTGATGATGGTGGTGGTGGTGGTGGTGGTGGTGGTGGTGGTGGTGGTGGTGAAGGGAGGAAGAGAGGAAGGAAGGAAGGATTTGTAGTAAGGGGTGGAAGGAAAGTTTGTATGTTTAAAGCTGATGAAAGGAGGAAAGAAGGAAGAAAGGAAGGAAGGAAGGAAGGAAGGAAGGAAGGAAGGAAGGAAGGAAGGAAGGAAGGAAGGAAGGAAGGAAGGAAGGGAAGAAGGAAGGAAGGGAGGAAGGGACTGTAGTAAAGGAAGGAAGAAAAGTATATATGTTCACTTTTTATGACGTTTTAACTAAAATATTTAATCTACGGTAATTTCTATATATAACTGATACACTAGAGTTACCACCCACACCCTGCCCCTCTCCCCCACCAACACTTCCCTCCAACCCCCTTCCCCCCCCCCACACACCTTAAGGTTGGGAAGATGTAACAGCTTGGCGTCATCATACTTAGAGGCCGTCCTCACAAACACATTCAGTTCGCCCTTGAAGATAACTCGAGCTGGAAATGACAAAACGAAATACAATGACATTATACAAGTAAGTTTTGATGTATAATAATGTATGGAGTCTCTCATAACTATAGTCTATCTGGTATTTATATTTTATGAGTTTATATATTTTTTTTACGAATATCTATTTTTTGGATGAAACTAAAAAAAACAAGGTAAGGAAAAGAATATATATGTATAAATTTTTTTACCTGCTCTTTCTTATACAAAAAGACAGAAAAATTTAGCAAAATAATAAAATAAATGAATAAAAATACTCTTTCAGCCATTATTATTCTTTCCATAGAGGACAAAATCACACACACACACACACACACACAATCATCCTTACAATTAGTCCAGTCCATAGTGAGAGAGCTCCAGGTCAGCTCCATCTCCTCAGTAGTGTTGTAGGGGTCAAGGGAGGCGTGGAGGAGGAGGGTCATGCGTTCCACCATGAGAGTGAGACGGCCGTGGAAGAGGAGGCGCATCTTGTCCCACCACGGAAGGGGAGTGGAAGGGTCACGGGAAGGCTGGTTGATCAGGGACAAGGCTGTGGAAGGAAGGGTGGGAAGGGTGTGTTAGTGTAGGGAAGGAAGGGTGTGTTAGTGAAGGGAAGGGAAGGGAAGGGAAGGGAAGGGAAGGTAGATTGAGGTGAAGGGAAGGAAAGGGTTATATTCAGAAAATCTCTTATATATAAACTTCAATTCCTCATCTCCTCTTTCTTATTTCTCTCTCTCTCTCTCTCCTCCTCCTCCTTATAATTTTTTTTCATTGGCTAAGCGAAAACCAAAACACGTAGGAATAAAAATAAAAATATCCTGCTCATCTCGTCTCCTTACCAATGTTGAACTGAGACACGGCCGGCTCCCAGCAAGGTCCGTAGGCAGCAGTAAAGCTCTTCACCTCACAGGAAAAGTCATGGTAGAACTTCAAGGCCGACATAGTGCGTTCAACAGTGACGTCAGACCAGGGCGCCCCCACCTCCACTTTCACTGTTCTGATGGCTGTTGGGAGGTGATGGAAGGAGTTGTTATTGATAGTAGTAGTAGTAGTAGTAGTAGTAGTAGTAGTGGTAATAGTAGTAGTAGTAGTTTTAGGGTAATAGTAATGCATGTAAATACTATAATCACACTGAAAAAAATATGTATAATAATAATAAATAAATAAAAAAAACAGTTTGGTTGGTCAATAATAAAAACATAGAAATACTAAAACCACATATTTCCAAAAATAATAAATAAATAAATATAAAAAACCAGGATACTAATAATAATAAGTAAAAAAAACATACACAACAAAACAAAACACATGAAAAAAAAAATATATACACCCACCCACAAACACACACACACACATACCTCGTTTACTAGCCCTCTGTTCAGCCCCAATCAGTCTTCCACAAATATCCACATCCTTCATTAGTAAGAGGGATTGAGGGTAGTCGCGGAGTCTGAAATTCCACTCCCCACACGAGGCCAACACCATGCGACACCACAGGGTAGAGAACTGATGCTCCTCCTCCGGCCATGGTCTGTAGGGAAGGAAGGTTAGGTTAGGGTGTGTGTGTGTGTGTGTGTGTGTGTGTGTGTGTGTGTGTGTGTGTGTGTGTGTGTGTGTGTGTGTGTGTGTATGTGGGTGTGTGTGTAGGGAAGGTGGAGTGAGATTGCATGTGTGTGTGTGGTTAATAAATGTATCTAATTAAAGGTCAGATAAGGTCAAGAACACACACAATACAGGTCATATTTTAGCCTTACGAGTCAGGGTCAATGTTGGTCATGTGTTGTACGACCCGCTCTGTGCCGTGGAAGGTCGGGTCAGCGAGGGCAAAGATGACCACATCCTCCATGGTCCAAGTAAAGAGCTGTGTCCTCATTGGTGCAGACTCGTACATCTGAGAGGGGGGGGGGATTAGATCATGGTGGTGATGGTGGTGGTGGTGTGAGATCTTACATAAAATACTAAACCGAAAAAATTATACTACTGATAACTTTAATGCCGGAAAACTGATGGAACTATTATTATTATTATTATTATCATTATTATTACCAGCTTTGATCTCTTAATGTATGTTTCACTGTTCTTCTCTTGCAGATTTTTGTACAATTCTTCAATCTTGCCTGTGGGGAAGAGGAACATTGTCTTGCGGAGCTCCTCAATCTGTGGGGAAGATGAATTATTTACTATCAGTCTTATGTGGGTTTGTGTTTGTCTTCAATGTTGTTTCCTTGTAATGCCGTGGAAGGAAGGAGGGAAGGAGGTAAGTTGATGTCATGAGTTCTCTTAAGTTTATCTCTTGTCTCTCTCGTAACATGGTGAAGGAAGGTTTTTTTTTTATTTAATTTTATGTATATTTATTTGTATTCTATTTCATGTGTAACTATTCCCTCAATTTTATTTAGTTTTATTCTATTTTACATATAAATTACACTTTTTTTTTCATTAATTCTATCATAATCTTAATTTATATATATACTAATTCCATTTTATCTAAGTACAATTACTCATTTCATTTCTAATTTACTCACCTAACACCCTTTGTACTCACCCTGCTATCCAAGGCCTTGAGACGCTTGCATCCTTCCTGATACTCATCCTCAAGTAACTCATAATTATACCGCAGCTTCACCTCAAACGGATCATCACCGACCTCCACCTGCCAGTGCCGCACCTGTGGGAAGGGAAGGGTGAGGGGGAGGTGAGGGGAGGGTAATGTTTTGTTTAGGGACCCAAATCTCCTATCAGTCACCCAGTAAATCAAATCTCCATCTATCTATCTATCCATCATTCACCCAGTACATAATTCCCACACCTGTCTAATCCATCTCCCAATTCACCCTAAACAACCCATACTCACCTTAATCACCACGTCTGCAGGTAATGGGCTGGCTGAGGTGAATGGACGTGGTTTGTGTTTGTGTACGAGCTTCACCCATTTGACGATTGAGAGAAGGTCGTCACTGAACACCTCGGCAAAGCTGTACTCGTAAGGGAAGGTGAAGTTCCAGGTGTCTACGGTAAGCTTCCTGTAGAGTATGTGGTGGTGGTGGTGGTGGTGGTGGTTAGTGTGGGGATAGAAATGATAGTAGTAGTAGTAGTTATAACAAAAACTAACACACCATAAGTTATCAAATAGAATAAATGAAAGGAAATGTAAAATATAATAAGTTTTTTCTCCTCTCCTTATCTCTCTTTTCTTCTCCTTTTCTCTACTGTCCTGATCTCCTATTTTTCCCCCTCTCCTCCTCTTCTCTCCTCACATCTCCTTTCTCCTCTTCTTCCCTTTCCCTCCACTCTCCTCATCTCCTCTCTCCTTCTGTCCTCACCTCCTCTCCTCTCCTCTCCTTCCCTCCCCCTCACCATGATTTGTTGTGTTTAAGGGTAAGTTCAGGTACAGCCTCCCGTTCCTCCCTCACCTCCCGGGAGTTTAATGCGCGGGACAACTTGCCTCCAGTTAAAGACATGATCTTGTGCTGGTCAAACTGAACCTGAAGGAAGAAGAACATGTTATATTTATTTATTTATTTTGTTTTTTTACGTTTTTACTTTTTTTTTTTTTTTTTGCTGGTTAAGGGACAAGAAAAAATGTTAAGGAATCTCGCTTGTAGTAGTAGAAATGTTTTTATTATTATTATTATTATTGTTATTATTATTAGTGTTACCTGTAGTTCATCAGAGTGGCAGGATATTCTCCCATTAGCCATCAGGTAAGTCAAATCACCTGGTGGGAAAAATCATTATCATTATCATCATCATCATTATCACCACCAACTCACAAAAAAAATGATGAGTTAGATAATTGAAACTACAACTTATCATCATCATCATTATCATTATTATCATCATTATTAACTCACCTAGAATGAAGTAAATATAATGACGATATGACAGCTCAGCGCCTATCCTCACATCTCCCCTTGCTAACACCTGCAACTTCAGACCATCTTTCTCCTCCCCGTCCTCTTCCTCTTCCCCTCCTCCTCCTTCCTCCTGCTTGGTGCTCTCTGCTGGACCTGCCTCTGCTTCTACACCTGCTGAAGGAGTAGCGGAAATATTAAGGAAAGGAAGGAAGGAAACTGTAGGAGATATATAATAAAAATGAAGTAGGATAATTTTTGATGTTTTAAGGAAGGAAGGAAAGGGGAAAAAAATCTGAAAATTCATATAAACTAATATGGAAGAGTTTTATATATTTTTTTCTCTCTTTCTCTCTCTCTCTCTGCATTACCTTTAGAGGGCGTGATGCTGGTGATAAAGTCCATGACCTCTTGACCCAGCGTGAGGAAGGTCATGTGTGTGGTAGTGGACCAGGTGAGGTACAGCTGTTCACTTACACTCACTAATACTTCACCGTTGACACTCTCCACCACCACCTCACTCACCTGACCACACTCACCCTGGAACACAGAGGGGAAGGTGTGGAGGCTAGACTTATTATTATTATTTTTTGTTTTTTTGTTAAATTAAAAAGGTACTGGCTAAGGGAAAACAAAAATACGTATAAAAAAAATCCTAATTGTAGCCAGACTGTGTAAAAAGGTCATTAGGAGAAAATAAACAAAAACAAAGGGTGGAGATTTAGAGATTAAGAAATTATAAAAACAGATACATTCAACTTTCATATATAGATAAACACTTCTTATATAAACTAATAGAATAGAATGTAGTTGAGTATTTAATTAATGAGTACACACCTTGATTTCTGCAGACTTAACACAGGAGTACTGAGTGCCAGACGGAACAAAGCGTAACAGTTTGGTGCCGCTGATCAGGGTTCTAAAGTTTCCCGCGGCCTTCTGACTCTCTAAACTGTCCACCCGCGCCATGATGGATACTGGGAAGAGTTAGGGATACACCGTTACGCACACACACACATACACATATACACACACACACACACACACACACCCGCCACCCAGCTCACCTTTCTGCTCTGAGACAGCGAACACATTAATATTAGTACATTTAGCACTAATATTACTGAACACCTCGTCCTCCACCTGCTCCTCCTTGACCACCTTCCTCGCCTTGGGTCGCCTCGAGTGTGACCTGACCTCATGGAAGTATCTGGAGAGGGAGAGGAAGGAGGATAAGGATAACTATGGTAGGAATAACTGATGTGAAGGAGGAGTGTGGTGCTTCTTGTTATTCATTATATGTAAGAGAGAGATAAAGAGATAGAGAAAGAGAGAGAGAGAAAGTACAGCTAATAGTATCAACCACACACATACATACATACATACACACACACACACACACACCTGACAAGAGTAGTAAGCAATGCCGCCAATTCCGGACTCCACTCCAGCTGCACATTATCAATCAGTGCTTCAGCTTGCAGCGGCGGCAGTCCTTCCCCGACCGCCTTACTGCTGTTAGGTGTAGGGCCGGAGGAGGACAGCTGCACAAGACACAGCCCAACATATGCAGGTGTACCCCAAACATGAGTCCTTTTAGGGGCCGCCGCAGCTGCTTGGGATGATACGGCACGTGCTGCGCTATGCTTCACCGACCCTAGAGTTGATACCAGTGATTCTAATATGAGTTCTCCCGCCACCTGCGCCACCCATTGTGAGACTGCGACACTGAACCGGGCGTGTTGTAAGCTGGTTCGCCCGTGGGAAGAACCAGCCACAGATCTACCGCAGCTGACGTCCCACAGCTCCACGATAAGCCCCACACAGTACCGCTGGAGGAAGGCGTGTCCGATACCCCCGCCACTCCTTGTGTTGTTGTTGTTGCTGCTTCTTGTTGGTGCGGCGCGCTCTTTGGTTTGTCCGTCCACTGCCTTCACAACCAACACATTACTACCATTATTATTATTACTATTACAACACATTAATTTGCATCACTCATGGAAAAGATTCAAACTATTTCAAGTCTCTCCCTCTCTCTCCCCCTCTCCCTTTCTCCTAAGTCCTCCCTTCCCCTCTCCCTCTCCCTCTCTTTACACTCACACAAGGGGGCAGGTTTGGTAGAGGTGTGGTAGCCCTGCGGCGGGAGAGGTAGGTGGTCCACACAGCCAAGTCTCGGTCATCATACGACACATGCAACCAACGGAACTCACTCTTCATGTTGACGCGATCACCGACAAACTGGAGGAAAGGTTAGGTTAGGTTAGGTAAGGTAAGGTAAGGTAAGGTAAGGTAAGGTAAGGTAAGGTGAGGTGAGGTGAGGTAAGGTAAGGTAAGGTAAGGTAAGGTAAGGTAAGGTAAGGTAAGGTAAGGTAAGGTGAGGTGAGGTGAGGTGAGGTGAGGTGAGGTAAGGTAAGGTAAGGTAAGGTAAGGTAAGGTAAGGTAAGGTAAGGTAAGGTAAGGTAAGGTATGGTAAGGTAAGGTAAGGTAAGGTAAGGTAAGGTAAGATATGGTAAGGTAAGGTAAGGTAAGATAAGGTTAGGTAAGGTAAGATAAGGTAAGGTAAGGTTAGGTAAGGTTAGGTTAGGGTGGGAGAGAGTTGTATAGTCATGCCAGAAAACTGATATAACCTGAATATTGATAATGAACCTGTATAATTAAGGTGTATTAACTCACCTGTGTCTGCAAATTGAACCTGTTAAGAGTGATGAGGGAGTCGTGGGTGCCCTGAACGCGAGTGTGATCCACCTGAAGCTCTGTGCTGAAGTCTGGGAGGAGTGCCGGCAGGTTCTCTGGGGGTGAAAAAAGTTAATAAATACAATTCTGAAAGGAAAATAAAGTTAATGTAAAAAGTTCAAAGTTGTGAAGGAATGAATAAGTTAGGAACACAACCACCACCACACCACCACCACCGCCACATACCCAAGGCACCCTCTCTGTTCAGGTGAGTCTGTAGGTCAATGGCAGCCAGTGTGCCTTGCAGTGCCGTCAGTCCAAGTCCGTTCATAAACTTGACCCCAATGTCCTCTATCTTCATCTGGAATTTCTACAATGCAAGAAAGGAAAGGGAGTTAATATTAATAAAAAAAAACATTATTATAGAAGGAATATAGAGTTAATATTAATAAAACATCTCTTTTCTTAGACACACAAGAAGAAAAACTAACAATTAATTATAACCTAACAATATTATATAAACTAATCTCTTTCATGATACACAAAAAAGGAAAAAAACTGATAAAAAAAAGAGATTTAATCATAACCAAATAATACCACATCAATCCATCTCTCCTTCCTCACACCCCAGAGAATCCCCCAAACAACTTACCAGGGGGAGAAACAGCCAGTACTTATAGAGGAGTGTCTCAGGGGATGTGTAGGGTGCAGGTGTGGCGGGGGGCAGGTGTGGGCTGGGGACAACAGGTGTGGCTGCTAATGCCTTGTGCTCCAGGAAGGTGAGGAGACGCTCTCTGATGGTTACTTGAGGCTGGCTGAGCTGTACCGAGATATTCTGAGTGTGGGAGAGAGATAGAGAGAGATAGAGAGAGAGAGAGATAGAGAGAGAGAGAGAGAGAGAGAGAGAGAGAGAGAGAGAGAGAGAGAGAGAGAGAGAGAGAGAGAGAGAGAGAGAGAGAGAGAGAGAGAGAGAGAGAGATAAAGATTGATAACTATACTAAAATGTGGATATCAAGACGAATTAGGTCAATATAATGAAACTTTAAAAAAAATATAAACATTATCAAAAACCTGAATTATACTAAAATGTGAATACGTATTATTAAAATGGAGCTTAAAAGTACAACAACAAAAAACTCGAACTATTAATAAAATCAATAAATAAAATATAGATATCAACATGAAATAAATAAATAAATAAATAAATAAATAAAAAAAAACATAATAAACATAACTTCTCATCAACAGAACACTAGAACAGAACAGAACAGAACACAAGCTTCCTCCCTCACCTCCATGGCAGCGATAGTTTCCGCATTCACCTCAATAGACAGCTTGAGGGATCCTTCACACTCCATCAGCGAAGGATCTTGGTTCCCTCCTATAGACTGTGCCACATGTCTCCCCTCACCACCACCACCACCACTACCGCCACTGCCACTGCCGCCACCACTACTACTGCTGCTACTACTGCTGTCACTCTCCCAGGCGTGCTGTAAGACCTGGATGTGTGCTCCGGTTATACTGCCGATTAGCTGTTGGGATTAGGTTAGGTTAGGTTTGGTTAGGTTGTCTATGTGTATGTGTATGTGTGTGTGTTTGTGTGGGTGTGTGTGTGCATTTGAAACTACAGCGGTTGATTGTGCCAAAATAACATCATATCATACATACATACATACATACACACACACACACACTACATCTACCTTATCTCCCTACCTACACCCAAACAATTACGTAAAGTGCACACATCAATTCTTGCTCTTCATTCACTACTTCCCCACAAACAAAATAAATAAATAAATAAATAATAATAATAATAATAATAATAATAATACAGAAAAAGTAGAGAAACAATATTTACACATCACAAATTTACAAGTTTTCCTGATAACATAATAATGACAATGAATAATAATAATGAATAATAATAAATAATGGCTAATGGCAAGGATCTACCCTTCTCTACTTTCCATAACATGCTATAATATAAGGGAACAATGGAACAGTGAATAATGCACAATAAAGAAACATAATAATAATAATGATAATGAAAAAGGGTAATGAATGTATGCATGCAGGCGAAGGTCATTAATTAAACCATCATTATCATCATCATCATCATCTTATATACAAAAAAAAAAAAAAAAAAAAAAAAAAAAAAAAAAAAAAAAAAAAAAAAAAAAAAAGAAGAAGAAGTTCAAGAGCCGTGCAATAGATAACTTTAAAAAAAAAAAAAAATGCTATATGCTAAGACAAAAAAAAATGCAAAAATGAAAAAAAAAATGCAAAAATGAAAAAAAAATGCAAAATGAAAAAAATGAAATAATAATAATGATAAAAATTAAGAAAAATATCTAGCAAAAAGTTTTAAAAGTGTACAGGAAATGCATGCAATGGCCCACCACCTTCCCCTTTGTGCCTCGTCTTACATATATGCAGGAGGGAAGGAGCTCCTGGCCGGTAAGAAGCATGGAAGAGAGGGACCAACGTAAATAAATGGTACAACAGAGAGAGAGAGAGAGAGAGAGAGAGAGAGAGAGAGAGAGAGAGAGAGAGAGAGAGAGAGAGAGAGAGAGAGAGAGAGAGAATGTGGAGAGGAAATATGGTCATTCTTTAGCCATTAACACACTATTAAAGAACAAATGTTGAAATATAAAAAAGACATAAATAGATAAATAAAATAAATAAATAAATACAGACAGAAAAGTCATCCAATAAACAGATAATTGGATAGAAACTGAATTAAAATAAATATATATATATCAATTAACATATTAAATAACTTTCCACAAGATCAAATATTTATACAAACCTAACCTAACCTAACTATATATAATAACCACTATATTTACACCACTATAACCACCACCACAACACCAGAAACTAACTATACATTAACCACTATAACCACCACACACCACCACCACACCTAGGACCCCAAACACACATAAACACATATATACCACACCTTCCTTCACTATAAACAGAACAATACACACCATATCAACACCTCACAAAGCATAGAAATAACATAACACGCAGGCCTAAAATAGCATAGCAGAAGAGTTAATAATCTCTTTAAATAACAGTGCATAGAGACCTCATAAGGTTAGGTTAGGTTAGGTTAAGTTAGGTTAGGTTAGGTAAGGTAAGGTAAGGTAAGGTAAGGTAAGGTAAGGTAAGATAAGGTAAGGTAAGGTAAGGTAAGGTAAGGTAAGGTTAGGTTAGGTTAGGTTAGGTATACTCACGGCTATGTTGGATTGGTTTAGAGTTGCTCCTTCAAGTGTGATCTTCTCTGCTGAGGCGTGAAGCAGACACTCAGGCCATTTCTCCCGCAGGAACATCATACTCACACTCATTATGTGGACGCCAAAAAACTGGGAGCAGGAAAAGGTACGTTGGGTTAGTTGTAGAATTAAAGATAACTCACATTAAAGATAGATTAAATTCAAGAAATAGAGAAAATTAAAAATAGACAAATTAGAAATAGCTCACAATAGAATAAATAGAGAAAATTAAAGATAGAAACCACTCTCTTCCTTCCTCTTCTCTCTCACCTCCCTTAATATCTCCTTTCTCTCCAGCTTCCTCTCACCTTCCCCTTCATTCCTTCTTTCTTCCCTCCTTCCTTCACCTTCCTCCTTCTCCACCTTCCCTCTCTCCCTCTTGACCCGTACCTGCGCTAAGGTCACTACAGATGGGGGTATCCTCAGCTTGATGACCTCTGCTTGGGTGTTGTGCGGGTCAGAGGTCATGGTGGAGGCGGCCTGGGCGAAAGCTGCCTCAAGGTCACTCTGGTTAAGACTCGCTTCGGATTGACGACCTCCTCCTCCTCCTCCTCCTCGACTCTTCTTCTCGGATACCTGTGTGAGATTGTTAGGTTAGGTTTTGTGGTGGTGGTGGTGTATTATTTTTTTGTCGTTCTCTCTCTCTCTCTCTCTCTCTCTCTCTCTCTCTCTCTCTCTCTCTCTCTCATATGTTATTATTTGTTATCTATCTCCTCCTCCTCCTCCTCCTCCTCCTTTTCTTCCTCCTAGATAGAAGTGTATATTTTTCTCCTTCTGTCTCTAATACGTACATACATAATATATTTTTTTACACCCACACGCTTACACACACACACATACATACACACACGTACGTACACTCTCCTTACCTCCTTCTCAATCCTGACATCATGCACCTTAATGGCAAATATCTTCCTTTCCTCTTGGTTAAAAAGGCTGCTCGTGGCGCCGATTCGCTCCACTTTCTGTAACGTTAAATAGCATCAAATAAAAATAAAAATAAATAAAATACACGAATGTAATAAAAAAAAAAACACGAACGTAATACAACATAGGATGAAATAAGATATAAATGAAATAAGAAACAAGAATGCAATATGGGATTCAATAAGGTAAAAACTATAAGCAAAATTATATATAAGATAAAATATGATAAGAAATATAACAAGAATATTAGATTAGGTTAGGTTAGGTTAGTATTTCAAGTGCATAGTGTTATGTTATGTTATGTTACGTTATGTTATGTTAGTGTTTCAAGTGCATAGTGTTACGTTATGTTATGTTAGTGTTTCAAGTGCATAGTGTTATGTTATGTTATGTTAGTGTTTCAAGTGAGTGCTGAGTCTCCATTCTTCAAGTGTGACTCACAATACTGAGTCCAGACTTCTTGATGAGTACATCCTCGAAGCTGAGCCTCAAGAGGGAGATCCAACCTATCTTGATCTCTGTTTGATACTTGGAGACGATAAGCCATGACAGTAACCTTGGAAAGCCTCTGCAAGAATCAGTTCATAGTTTTAACACCTCTAACCTCACACACCTTCTGCCATATTCATATCTTTCACATATGTACTATTACGGAAAAAAAAACTGTACCTCAATATTAATAGGTTAACCTTATCACCATATTAACACAAATAAATCCGTATAGAAGTAAGTATTGAAAGGAATAGGAGATAAGAAGCGCATATCAGAACATCAAAATATATCCGTGAAAGTAGATAAGAGAGACGGGCGTTCCCAGCTCTTCTACCACCTCGCCTTACCTGGTTATAATGTAGTACAGGATTACTATCACTAGGAACACCGTCTGCAGGGAGTACATGATGCCTAGGTATCACGTCATGTTATTTGGTAAGGAAGGAAGGTGACAGCAGGTGGAGATAAGGTTAACTTGACACTCCGTTCCCCTCCATCTTCACTTGTTGTCACCGATTCTACCTTTCCTACGGCGCTCTGTTTATTTTGTTATTATCTGTGTTATTGTGTGTTATGGTGTGTTATTTATGGTTTGATTTGTGTAATGTTGGTTTGTATATTATTACAGTTATTTTGGGGTAATCAAAATCCTTCTTATCGTTATATTATGTTATTGCATTTTTCTAATATTCATTTTATTTTTAACTTAGTGTAATTTGTAGCTTGTATTATTTTCTAATATATCTCTTATTTTTAGCTAGTATAATCTCCATTATCTTGTATATTTAGTACATACATATTTCCTATTCTCCTTGCCTGAAAAGCTTTGCTTATTATAAAGACTAGCCATAAATAAACAAAACAAAATATATATATTTTCTCCTTGGCTATAATAAAATGTTTTAAAGTGTTTTATTGCCATTTATATTTTTTGGCGCTAGACTATTTATGCCTGGAAATGCTTCACGCATTTCTTTCTTTCTTCAATAGGAACTAAATTTACAGACGATATATGCATTGTATTCTTTATTTTTTTGTATAAACATAACCCAGCCAAACGTGGCTTTTTTGTTACAAATCCCAAACATATATAATGACACGTTACCAAAAATACTCTTTCAATCTATGATAATGATTTATAGACTGACATGCACTGGCGACGAGACACAGTCTGCACACAATGTTGAACACGTCTTGTTGAAAAAGAAGAAATCAAAATGTAAATAAACACATATATGAATATATGTATGTATAAATACACACACACACACACACACACACACACAGATGCAGTTGTGATACTTGTGGTTGAAATAATTTGTTCTGTGGTTGTAAGGCGCCGCGTTCCTTCCAAAGTAATATTTATAGTAGTGAAACATCCCATGACATGAATAATGGCTGTGGTTGTGTCAGCTATAACCCAATGCTTGCCAAAAACAGGAATAACAAATAAATATCGATCAGTAAATCATTATTTAGAAGACAAACCACTCTATCTCCCCCCCTCACCTTAGTGACAGCAGCATCAGCAGCAGCAGGGGGGTTCAAACAGGTGTGGTCACAGGTGCGGGCACGCAGGTGGACCGGAGACTCATGCTGCTGGCCTCGACACAACTAATACTACACAATACTGCAATACCTAGACCACACATACAGCTGGCTTACTCCAATTGTAGTTAGGCTCTCTCTCTCTCTCTCTCTCTCTCTCTCTCTCTCTCTCTCTCTCTCTCTCTCTCTCTCTCTCTCTCTCTCTCTCTCTCTCTCTCTCTCTCTCTCTCTCTCTCTCTCTCTGTCCCTCCTTGGCTGGGATGATGGGTGAGTGATGAGTGGTGGGCGGGCCAGGAAAGGCGTGCTAAGTGGCATTATGTATTGAAAAGGTACAAAACACTAGGTCCGTGGTGGGCGTGGTGGGGTGGGCGGGGCTGTCACAGGTGCATGGGCGGGGAGAACATTCCGGAGCCGCCGTTCATGAGTGGCATCATCACGCCCATCCTGTTATGGGGCACGCCGCCCCCCTGCCAGGGCCCACCCATGCCCCGTGGGTCGCCTCCCATCATGCCGCGGGGACCCATGAAGCCTACATCCTGGGGGCCGCCCACGGGGCCACCCATGGGCGGGCCATGGTACTGGGCCTCGTAGCCAGGCATGTCAAACCCACGCCTCATGCCCACCATGCCGCCGCCCTCCATGAAGGGGGGCCGCGGGCCCTCCACGTAGCCGTGCGGAGGGCCGGGCATGTACTGGTGCGGGGGTGCCATGAAGGGGGGGCGGGAAGGCTCCATGAAGGGGGGGCCGCGCGCCATCATGGGCTCGTGGGAGTTACTGTAAGCCTGGGTGATGCGAGGGTCCAGTCCCTCTATGGGCACCTCCTCCACTTCATAGTCATCGCAACGGAGTTCTGGCATCACGATCCGGGGGTCCAGTCTGTTGCTGGTGGGGATTGGGGGGCGGGGATCAGGGTGGTGATCAAGACGGTGGTCAGACCGGGGGTCAGGGTGATGATCAAGACGGTGGTCAGACCGGGGGTCAGGGTGATGATCAAGACGGTGGTCAGACCGGGGCTCAGGGTGATGATCAAGACGGTGGTCAGACCGGGGGTCAGACCGGGAGTCAGGCCGGGGCTCAGGGTGATGATCAAGACGGTGGTCAGATCGGGGATCAGACCGGGGATCAGATCGGGGGTCAGACCGGGGGTCAGGGCGGGGATCAGTCCGAGGGTCAGACCGGGGGTCAGGGCGGGGTTCAGCGCGGGGGTCAGGCCGGTGCGGCGTCCCCCGGGGGTCGGCACACAGGGGTTCCCTGGGCACCAGGTGTCTGGTGTCCCGCATGTCCACGTCGCCGGTGGAGTGGAAGCCTCGGTTGAGCAGGTGTCTGAGGTCCACGTCGGAGTGGCACACCTGGGCGGAGTCTGAAGGCGTGGAGCGGGCTGAGGACGGGGGTGAAGGCGGCTCGCTGTGTGGGGGCGTGCCTCGGGCTGAGAAGGCGGATGAGTTGGATGAGGGTCGTGATGGGGGGCCGCTGGCCTCGTCGTCAGCCAGGCTGCTGATGAAGTCAGCGTGTATGTGTGGTGCCATCAGGGTGGTGAGCTGCTCCCTGATGCCCGCCACGTCGCCAGTGTTGCGGCCCAACTTGGCCAGCAGGTCCTCGGGGGGGTCGTCCGGCACACTGTCGAGGCAGGACAGCACCAGGCGTACCACGCTGGGGTGGTCCAGACGCTGGTACAAGGCACGCTCCTTCTCACTGCACTGCTCCACGAAGGACGAACACGCCGCCGCCTTCCTGGTGATGAGGCTCTTGAGGAAGTCAAAGTTGGACATCACCTCCTTCTTGGCGGGGTGTGAGGCCGGGCCCAGGCCAGGCTGGGACTCAGGCGTGGTGCTGCCCGCGGCCGACGGTGAACCAGGCTTGGAGCGGCCCTTGGAGGGGGACGGGTCGTGCCCAGGCGCCGACACACGTGGGTCCTGAAGGGTTGTTTGGCGAGGGTCGCTCCGCTGGGCAGTGCGTGGGTCGCGGCGGTCCCTGGGGTCCCTGAGATGACCGTTGATGCGAGGGTCGCGGGGTGCTCGGCCGTCCCGGGGGTCGCGCGGCGCGGCTCGTGCTCCGTTGTCGTCGTCGTCGTCGGTGCGCGCCCTCTTGGTGGGCGGAGAGCTGCGTCCTGTGATGGCGTCCTCGCTCTGGGTCTGCGCGGGACGCTTGCGAGCCTCTGTGGGTGGCGCCCACTGGGACAGCATGCGGCGGGGCACGCCCACCGACACCATCATCTCAATGAGCTGGCTCCGCAGCTTGGGAACCTCGGCGCGGCGCAGCAGACGGAACAAGTTTCTCTGCAATGTCTTGTGGAGGGAACGCACGTTGTGGTCAAAAAGTGTGGGCGGCGGTGAGCCGATCTGCCGCTCAATGAGCTTAGTGACCGGCGCCCACAGGTCCGGCTTGTAACAGGCCACGGTGATGAGGGCGCGCACGGCCACCAGGAAGGCTGACCCGCCGATGTAAGGCGTGGAGATGAGCTCCGTGAGTGCCGCCACGCCCTTGGTCACCATCTTGGGGGCGTGTGCCGCCACCTCCGGGTAGCGTGACACGTCACTCAGCAGGTGTGCCACCAAGGCTGCCTCCAGGAAGCGCACCACGTGCACGGTGACGCCCTCGTTCTCCGCCGTGGCCAGCATGGTGAGGATGTGATCGGCCACGCCGCGCATGGCCGGCCAGGCGGCGGTGAAGGTGGCCTCGTCCAGCTCGCCCGCCGCCAGCAGCCTGAGGGCGTGGCGGTACACGTTAGCGAACACCCGCACGGTGCGCTTCACCACGGCCACGTCACCGTCCGCCAGCAGGTCACGCAGCCCAGTCACCAGGTCAGGCGAACTCAACATGGCGGCGTACTCCATCACGCCACACTCTGCAATACAACAACAACCACCATTAACTAACAACACAATAACAACAAACAAACTTGTTACTATATAACATAACATTCCCGGTCACTAAGGTGTAACCATTACATTATGTCCAGTGCGATAACAACTTGTCAAGTAATGAAACACACAAAAACATTATCTTATCGCTAATACACAGACAAGCTGGCAGGCTGGCAGGCCGGGGATATCAGTGACATAACCACATCCTCCTCTTCACCCTCACGATCCCTACACACACACACACACCCACGTAATAAACCACACCTCTTCATCCCTTCACACACCACTACCCTCAACCAACACACTAACCCCTGACCCCCCACCTCCACCCCCGCCCCCCGCCTCATTCCGTCACTGAGTTAGCCGAGGAATGTAAACACGGATATATAATGAAGTAAGACGCTGCCCCCCCCACCCTCCCTTCGCCCCCCCCACACCCCCAACACTGTATTACCATAACATAAAATGACGGACACCACCACCACCACAAACAACAACATTCTCTTTTCCCCTTACACTCTCCCTTTTGATCCTCACACACCCTCACCTTGCATGACGCCTGATTGCCTATTAAGTACTCCCCTCACCACCACCCCTTCCCCTCTTTCTCCTCGCCTCCCTTCCCCTCCCTTCCTCCCTTCCCCTCACCTTCGTTTACCGGTGTGTACTCAGTCAACAGGTGTGTCCAGCTAACACACTTCCCCTCTTTAACCTGACATTACTTAACAGGTGTGTGTGTGTGTGTGTGTGTGTGTGTGTGTGTGTGTGTGTGTGTGTGTGTGTGTGTGTGTGTGTGTGTGTGTGTGTGTGTGTGTGATGTTGTCATTATTAAGACTTTTGCAGCAGAGTTATTGCATTTACTCCTCCTCTTTCTCTTCTTCCTCCTTCCTCCGCCTCCTCTTCTCATCCTTCCTCCTCCTCCTCTTTCTCTTCTTCCTCCTTCCTCCAACTCCTCTTCTCATCCTTCCTCCTCCTTCTCTTTCTCTTCTCATCCTTCCTCCTCCTCTTTCTCTTCCACTTCTCCTTCTTCCCTCTCATTATCTTTCACTTCTTCGTTCTCCTCTTCCTAATCCTTCTCTTCCCCCAATTCCTATTCTTTTTACTACTACTACTACTATTACTACTACTACTACTACTACTACTATTACTATTACTACTATTACTATTACGATATGTTCTCCTTCTAGTAACATTATCACTTAGAAATTCATCATAATCACTAAGCTGATAAAAATAATTCACCACCACTACCACTATCATCACTACCAC
>JAXIVD010004909.1:22500-30000 GCA_036785275.1 Cancer borealis | reverse complement strand
GGATATTTAAGAGTTGTTATGTTGACAGGTATGCCAAGATTCGTGTGAGTAAGATGATGGGTTCTGTTCCCTTGGATTACAAGTGTTATAAGTGTCATCAAAGTGGACATTGGGTCAACATGTGTCCTCTTAATCATGTAAGTTGACTGCCTCTATTTGTTGTTATTTTATCAATATTATCATTTATTTATTATTATTTCATTGTGTATTTATTTATTCATTAGTTCATTTCTTTTAACAGGTTATCATGTTATTTATACAATAGATGAAAGACAACTTAGATACATAAAAAAAAATTGATAATAGATGAATTAAAAAAATGATAATAATGAAAAGGTTGTTTGTACGTTAATGGTGTTGATAATTGCAGCAAGATTTACGTAAGAGTACTGGCATCCCATCCAAGTTTCTGGTGGAGGTGAGTGACCCGAGCATACCCGGCGTCATGATCAACTCTTCAGGAAAGTTTGTCCGACTATTAGACATGTGAGTATCAAAAGGATTTATGTATTATTATTATTATTTTAAAGGTTATATACATTAATAGCAGTAAATACTTACTTCCTTCCTTCCTTCCTTCCTTGTTAGGGAGGAGACGCCTCAGGAGAAGCAGCTTCCTCCCCCTGACCGTCCACCACCTCCTGATGACATCATGTGTCTGCTGTGTAAAGAGATCCTCAGAGATGCTGTGCTCATACCATGCTGTGCTGCTGCCTTCTGTGATGAGTGTAAGTATTGCGGTTGTTTTCACTCCTGAATCTCAGACTATTTTCCTTAGGTGTCTTGTTCTATAGATTATTTTCAGTTATTTCCATTCTGAAGACCATCATATTGTCCTTAATTGTCAGCCAGTTTTTTGGGTGGAGATCCAGTTAACATTAGAGATGTGTTGGCACTCCTCTTTTGAAAGAGTTTAAGTCATAGGCTGGTGGAAAAACGGACAAAGGAAGAGAGGTCCAGTGTAACGGATGAAAGAGTGAAGACACTGGTTAACTCTTGCATTAGGAAGATGTACAGAATAGAATGAGAAGTGTAGTGAGACCACAGGAGGGGTGGAGGCATTTTGATATCTGTCCATCTTATTGTAGGTATTGGAGGTAATGTAGTGTTAATTGTAGAATGAAACTACATAATTTAACACTCATTATAACATATATCCCCTCTTAATTACAGGTATTAGGAACCACCTGGTCGAGTCTGAAGAAACGCAGTGTCCAGTGTGTGAGATGGACGGCATCAGTCCGGACACACTCATTCCTAACCGGTACTTGCGCATCAAAACAAAGCAGTATTCTAACGGATGGTAAGTGTTTTGACCCCTTGTTTATTTAGAGTCAAGTGTGGTGAAGTGTGGTGTGGTGTGGTGTAATCTATATTGTTTCTGAGATAGGCCTACACGAGGTTACCATTGCACAAATATTCACTACACCTGCCTATATATACCCTTGTGTATAGGCCTTTATGTCTACCAAATATACTCTAACCATAATTTTCTACTACCTTCACTTATATATATATATATACACATGCAGTCTAAGTCACAAACAACAACATAAATACACTACACTCTCACAGGAAAAGATCATATTCATATCAATTACTTATATATCACTTTCAGGCTTGGAGTTGAGAAGAAAAGTGACAAAAGTGCATCTGAACCCCTATCCTCCATACCTCCCTACATGGCTAACATCAACACATCGACTCCTCCTAGAAGTCCTTATAGATCCTCAAGTCCAAGTAATCCCAAGCCAGCTGAGCAGCCCAACACACCCTTACCCTGTTCCATCAGTGACCCCCACGAGAACGGCCACGCAGGAGGAGGAGGAGGAGGGGTGGGGGGAGGAGAGGAGGGTGATTCTGACAAGGAAAATACAACATTAGAAGTTAGCAGCAGTGCAGATCAATTAGAGTCTGAGGAGGTGGAGGAAGGAAGGAAAGATGCTATAGAACAAGAGCCTTATCCTGTAGACATAGAACAAGACCACCACCAACAACACCCTGACTCTCTCCTCCCTGAGCCATCTCTAGAACCAGAAACCAAACAGCGGAAGAACAAGAAGAAGAAGAAACGGAAAGCCAGCCGGCACGAGTCTGAAGAGGAGAAGGAAGGGAAGGAAGGAAGGAAGAAGAAGGACAGAAGGCACTCACACAAAAGTCAGGAAGGAAAGAACAGTAGTGTTGAGAAAGAGTTAGTACATGAAGTGCATTCAGCCTTAGGTTCAGAAGGTAAAGGAGTGGCTGGGGAGGTGGAGGATGCTTGGTCAACCACTAAGCTACCACAAGACACCCTCAGAAGCAGGAGTAGAAGCAGGGATAGAAGCAGGAGTAGAAGCAGGGAAGGTGAGGTGTCAGGTAGGTATGACATTCTCACCTTTGATCCAAGAGTTCCGCCTCCTACAACTACCTTTGTCCCGTCGGCTACTAAAGATCCCTTCTATCAAGTACCTCCCTTTGTATCGACAGGTAATTATACTTATGTTATGTTACACTTTCATCACATTCAGTAAACACTATAGTTATAGTCAAAAAAAATTTTCATGTGTAATTTTGTTGAAAAAAGTGTATATAAAAAAAACCCGTATTTTGTATTTATAATTAAGCATGTATCATTATTATTATATTGTATTCATGTTATTATTGTATTGTATTAATGATATAATAGGTTTGTCATATGTTTTCTATATATGGTGTTACAGTGCGAGCCAATCACACTGTTCCTGTGGTCCCTCCTGCCTCCCAGTACCACCTCTTCCCTCCAGGGTAAGTAGTAGTAGTAGTAGTAGTAGTAAAAAAAAACTATTCTATTTTCACTTACTCCAGTGAAGACATTTTCAAGAGAGGAGTTTTTGAACACATCTCTGGAACTTAATTGAAGCTTCACCTTTTGAAACTTTCCTTAACATCACATCTACACAAAGTTCAACACTGATAAGCATTGATAGATAATTACTTTTTGGTTTTATTTTTATTCATTAATTTATTTTTATTTATTTATTATTTGCGCTTCTGGTGTGAGGTGATGGGAGGGAGGGAAGAGAGAGAGAGAGAGAGAGAGAGTCACTATGGATGGGCAGGACATGTGTATATATATATATATATATATATATATATATATATATATATATATATATATATATATATATATATATATAAAATATGATTAAATAAATAGATTTAAAAAAATTATGAACAGCGCTTCTATATTATACACAAAATATTAATTACCTATAACCATAATTAATCCAGTCAATTATATACTTTAATTTGCTTTCTTTTTCTCAGAGTGCCACCGCCAGCATACATCAAGCCTCCAGGGATGTACACGGCACCTCACGTCATGCCCTTTGAGTAAGTGCCACTAAACATTCATGTGAAAAAACAAAAAAGTTCACCAAAAGTTAGGGAGTTACTTGTACAAATGTTAAATGTATGAAATAGTCAAAGAAAATAACCGATTACTTCTTATATTTGATGTTTCTTTTGACCTGTTTATTATTGATTATTGATGGATTACTATTAATGAGAGTAGCCTTCAAAGTAAGTATACACTGCTCACTCCAATTTTGTGATATTATAATTTTTCAACTGAGACCAATCACCATCTCTGCCAGCCCAGGTACAGTAAAATGGTCACTTCAATTAACGTTCTTAGGGGTAATGATAATGTTAATGTTTATCTGTATTTTTGTTTTCATTGGGGAAAGCACTGTAGTGTATTTTGTAGCCTTGGGAATCAGTAGTGTGTATTTGTAGTGTGTGTTAATGGTAATGTGGTTAATGGTAATGTGTTTTGATAGCCTTGCAAGTAACTTAGTGTTGTATCCGACAGAGCCATTGATGACCCGCTCACTCTGTTCAACAAACATCTGCAGGAGAAAGATGAACAGAGGGCTCGAAGGGCACGGAAGAGCAGGTCCAGGACTCCTAGATCCAGGTGTGTGTGTGTGTGTGTGTATGTGTGTGTGTGTGTGTGTGTGTGTGTGTGTGTGTGTGTGTGTGTGTGTGTGTGTGTGTGTGTGTGTGTGTGTGTACAGTACTATCTCTATCTATATATATCTCTTTCTGTCTTTCTTTCTGTGTGTGTGTGTGTGTGGGTGTGCGTGTTTACTGTAGTTATATTTGTGAGGTATTAAATGCTAATGCTGTCTCCATACCTTGTACTAATTTTTACAATGATTTCTTGTGAATATAACTAATGGATCTCTCTCTCTCTCTCTCTCTCTCTCTCTCTCTCTCTCTCTCTCTCTCTCTCTCTCTCTCTCTCTCTCTCTCTCTCTCTCTCTCTCTCTCTCTCTCTCCCCCCCCCACCCCCCCTTAGGTCACCCCCACACCGCTACCACTCGAGAGGTCGGTCCTCTCGAAGGTCATGGACAAGGTCGAGGTCACGTTCCCCCTCAAGGTCATGCTCCAGAAGCCGCCTAATAGGACCAGGAAATAGGTCACCTCATTCACCCCCTGCCAGGTACCGCTGGAGTAGGTCACCTCCCCCTCGAGGTCACACTTCCTCCTACCATGCACAGAGGTCACCATCCTTTGGGCGAGAACGTTCACTCTCCAACCATTCACTCTCTCTCAGCAGGTAAGAAAAATAATGAATAAATTAATTGATAAATAAATATTGGTCTGTTTGTGTGAATAATAGCTATTAGGAACCTTGGCTTGTGTTGCTTGTGTGTTTTGATTCCTTCTTTCTTTCCTTCTTTTCTTCCATCCTTTCTTCCTTCCTTGATTGATTGATATAAAGTATAAGTTCACCTTCCTTCCTTCCTTCCTTACTTCCTAACAGAACACCAAGTCCCAGCCAACGCATCAAGTCTTCACCTCTTCAAGTTAGACCTATGCTGCCTCTGCAACCTCGCTCACCCATCAGGTATGTACAGTTGACCCCCTGACCCCTTGACCCCTTGACCTCCTGACCCCATGATCCCCTCAGCCCTATCCATCCTCCTCCTATTAGTAACTTTTTTTTTTTTTTTTTTTTTTTTTTTTTTTTTTTTTTTTTTCCCTAACGTTAAAAAGGTACCGGCCAAGGGACAACATAGATACGTACACACACACACACACACACACACTTAAAATATTTTTTAGGTCACACTTGTATTGTTTTTCAGGTCACACTTGGAGTTCAGTGGGGGTCGAGATTTTGAAAGGTACCCTCCCATCACCCTGCCGTCAGAGGAGTACCCCCACTACCCCCCCCAACCCGGCCCACCCTGGGGGGAGCCTCCTGCATGGTGGGTCTTCTGTGGTTTTGAATTTCAGTCACCCAACATATTTATTTACTTAATTATTAGTGTTGTTTATTCATTGTTTATTTATATATTATGCTTATTGTTATAATTCATTCATCCATATATGTATATTATTATTAGTTATTCTTTTAATTATTAATTTATTGCATATTATTAAAATCCGTTGCTTGGTTCAGGTACAACCCGCCGCCTCACGAGAACTTCCACGGGGACTTTGAGGAAGGCAGAGGAAGGGGCGGACGCACACGTCGGGGGAGAGAGCGTGGGACCATGAGACAGGGCGAAGACTTTACATACGACCAACAACCCCAAGATGGCCGCTGCTACCCCTTTGACAGGACCCAACCCCCTTCAGAGGAGCCTCGTAGGGGGTTGATCAATCCTTCACCGCACTGGGAGAGAGACGTGCGTTATGATTTTGACAGAGGACCACGGCTGCCGCTTGAACCAGAGAGAAGGTTTTATGGGGAGATGCACGACCCCCCAAGGGAATACCAGGACCCTAGGATGAGGAGGGAGCGCGTGGATGCCCTGAGGAGGCACGGGGAGCCATCGGGACGTAAAGGCATAGAGGACGACTGGTCAAGATACCCGGACATGGAGAGGAAAAAGTTTGAGGATGAGGAAGCCAGACGTAGGAATTTCAAACCACACGGAGACTCGTTTGACGACTCGCATAGACCTGACACAGACCGCTTTGACGACCTCAAGCGCTTCCCTCCCCCCAGGAAGGACGAGGGAAGGAGAGAAGAACCCCAGAGAAAGGATATCGAACCCCAGAGGAATGTTGACCCCCTGAGAAAAGAGAAAACTGATTCCAGACGACACGAGGGGAAGAGAGTGGACGAGCGTGATGCTAGATTTAAGTCTGGTTCACGGCACAGAGAGTTGCAGGAAGATGCTGTTCCGTACTCCAGCAAGGCACACGACTCCCCTGGAAAAAGTTTTAGAAAGTCACCTCCAAGGGATAGAAGAGAGAGAGATCCTGACAGAAGGGAGAAAGATATAGATAGGAGAGATAAAGAACCAGATAGGAAAGAGGACATGGAGAAAAGAGACAAGAATACAGATAGAAGAGAAAAAGACGTGGATAAAAGAAATAAAGATAGCGACAGAAGGGAGAAAGAGACAGAAAAGAGAGACAAAGATATAGACAAAAGAGAGAAAGAAATAGACAGAAAAGACGACCACAAGAGAGACAAAGAAAGTGATGGAAGTAAAAAGGAAACGTACAGAAGAGAACGCGACGAACGCAGACACAAGGAAAATGACAAAAGATCCAGAGACACAGATAGAAGAGAGAGAGACACAGATAGAAGAGAGTCACAGAAGAGAGAAAGAGACCATGACAAGAGAGAAAAAAGTGATGCAGAAAGATACACAAAAGAAGACAGCAAGAAGGAAAGGGAAAGTCGTAGAGAGAGAGACAGCGAGAGAATCCACACTTCAAGATGGGGGAGAATTGACTTCAAATCAGAGCGAGAGAAAGAAGATAGAAAGAGCGATAAACATAAAGAACAAGAAAATGAACGAAGCAATGAGAAGGAAGAAAAGAGGAAGAACAAGCACAGAGAAGAACACAAAGAAAGTGGTAAAAATAATAAGGAAGAGGATGGAAAACTTGAAAAGAAAAAACATGATAAAAAGAAGAAGAAGAAAGAGAAGAGGAGGGCGTCACAAGCTTCCACGGAACCTTCACAAGCGGAACTTTCACCAGATGAGGGAGAGGACAAGAAGAAGAGGAAGAAAAAAGATAAAAAGAAAAAACTAAAAGGCCATTATACTGAGACAAAGAAAGATTCCGACGACATAGAGAAAGACGAGCCTTCAGAAGAGATGAGCAAGCCAACAGAAACAGAATTTATCGATGCACCCTTCACAGTAGAGACAGGAGGCACAGAGTCAACTGCAGAAATAGTTGATACTACTGACACTGCTGACACAACCTTACCAGTGCCTCCAGAGGAAAGTGAACCCATGCCTGAAAAAGTATGTTCACCCCTTCCTCTGCCTCAGCTCTCCAAGTGGGAAAGGGATGAAGAAGTCTCACACAGTCCTAATGCCTCCACAGAGAAGAGTGAACCTGAGGAAGAGAGGAAGGTAACCGTCGATATTTTGAAGCGTGCTGAGAATGCCTTGTTCTCCAGCAGAGGTTTGGCATCCCGTAAAGTGTTTTTAGAGGCACAGAAGCAGAGGGACGAAGAGAGGAGTCCTACCCCAGACTGGGACCGCGCGGAGCTACGTG
>JAXIVD010004909.1:12500-17500 GCA_036785275.1 Cancer borealis | reverse complement strand
TCTCTCTCTCTCTCTCTCTCTCTCTCTCTCTCTCTCTCTCTCTCTCTCTCTCTCTCTCTCTCTCTCTCTCCACATACACACGCACACAGACACACATACACACACACTTCTTATAAGATATGTTTATATGTGATCTCTTTTCTTCCAGAGTTTGCTGAGGCAACATTCTTCTTTGGTGCAATGCAGCGCAAAATTCTACTGTTTGTAGAGGACTAGAGGAGTGAGGACATGTCATCGCGCCAGAAAGTGTTGCCACATTTTTGTTTGTTTGTTTTGTTTTGCTCTCACTTATTCATGTAGCTGAGTTTTCATTTTGAGTTATGATTATCTAACTGGTTGAGTCTGGTGACTCGTCTGAGGTTACAGGACTTGTCATCGCTCTAAAAAGGGCTGCCAGATTTTTGTTTATTTTTGTTCTCTTTTATTCATGTATCAAAGTAATGTAATTACAAGAAACATTTATCAATGATGTCTTTATTTTTAGTTACTTGTAATAAAAAGCAGCAGTACTGATGACTAAGGTACTACCATGGATGTCTTTTCATTTGTAATAAAACATAGACTTGGATTACTGCAATAATAAAGAAATAATTTAGACAACACTTACAAGTACATCAAAACTCCTCACGGGTGCCTGGGTAGGGAAAGAATTCCTCAGAAAACTCTTGTTCCTCGGAAGACAGGAGGAAGTCTTCGTCTTCTAAAAGTGATATAATACTGGCTCTTGATGAATGCGAGTCAGATGGAGAGGGAGGAGGGGGTCGGGGAGGTGAGAAGGAACCTTGTTGGGCAAGTAGAGAGATGTTTGACGGGGAAAGTTGAAATGATACGTGCGGGGAGGGAGAGTGAGGTGATAAAGATGGCTCAGGTGACGTAGGATGGTCAGATGATGGAGGAGGCTGAGGTGATAAAGATGGTTCAGGAGGAGAGTGAGGGTGAGGTGACGAAGGAGGATGAGGGAGTGGAGATTGTGGCAAGTGGGGGGTGGGGAGTTGTCCGTCCATCACTAAGTCGCTACTGATAGAAGCACGTGGTTCAGCGCGATGTTGCTACCATGGTGAGTCTTGGATTTGTGTCATCCTTCCCATTATTTTCATATAATTATATATATATATATATATATATATATATATATATATATATATATATATATATATATATATATATATATATATATCCCTCTTAGTGCGTATGTGTGCAATCATATTCAATGATACATCAGAAAATGCTGTGTGCAGGTCATTGTGTCAGTGTGTGTGTGTGTGTGTGTGTGTGTGTGTGTGTGTGTGTGTGTGTGTGTGTGTGTGACCATGAACGAAAAATTGTCTCTCTCTCTCTCATTGGAAGTACAATTATTTCATCTAAAAGAAATTCCCAAAAGGAGAGAGAGAGAGAGAGAGAGATAGATAGATAGATTCACGGGCAGCGATATCGCACTGCGGGTCATTTCTGCGCCACGGGACACAGCGGGCTGCAACACGCTTTCGGAAAGATATTTATGATACACAATAACTTTACTTCCATAGGTCATAGCGCGCAGGTTAGTACATCATTGCACTCAGAATAAAAAATATAATTTGGTTTTTATAGATAAAATTATCTTCTGGCGTTTCCTAATTTTCCAAAAGTTACCCGGAGATGGGAACGGAAAATAATTTAGCCACCCGGAAGTTAAGGGTTAAACTTGTAATTTTATTCTTTATTTTAATTATCACCATATATAACCTATCCCTACAATCACTTACTTCATAATTAAATAATATATCATAGGTAATACTATTTAAACAATGATTAATCTGAACAAGGCATATATATTAATAAAAAAAAGGAAGAAAGAGATGGATATACATATATAACTAACTGGCAGCTGCTATAGAGAAAATGTAAAATTTAATAAATTCAAACCAGTCTTAACCTCACAGGTAAGTGCCAATGTGCCTATCAGGGAGTAGGTCTCCATTTCTTATGTTCTTATATTCTTATATTCTTATATTCATGCAGTATTTTGCTCAAAAACCCGTCATTTCTACTCAGTATCGAATATTTAGTTCGTTTTTTATACCACCTAATACAGAAAATGTTGTTGTTTGTCAAGTGACGAATTATACAAATTGTTAAGGAAACTAAATAGTGGTAGTAATGGTGTTGAAAGGAATAGTCATACGATAATTATTCTATCTTGCTGCAGGGAAAAGCTTAAGTAATTTTAGGCCTCGAGGTTTGCAAAGTCAATTACCTGATGGATCTTTATAATTTCTGGTAAAAATAATGCTTAGGTCAACTAATTACGCAATAAGCACACATACATACACGCACACACAGACAGACAGACAGACCGGCACAGGCACATGGACAGAGCAGAAAATGCTTGTGCTTTTGAGCTATAGTATATTTGAGCTATAGTATATAAAGAGAATGTCAACTGTATCATCCTTTTTGCCACAGAAATGACTTTTTCTCATTTTCTCGAATGCTATTAAAGATATTGGAAATATTTTTGCAGCATCTTATAGACATTTTAAAACCCTACAACTTTGTCTCAATACATTATTGCCTAAGACTAATAATCACGCAGTAAAATGACGTTTTTAACCTTAATTTTAGTCATTTTCCGGTTAGAAAATAATAAAAGAAATATTTCCGTCACATAAACGGGAAAGAGCATATGAATTGAAGTTGTACATCTTCAATAAACCATAATAAGCTATATGGAGCCAGTTTTCTTGAATTGAAATTTGTTGATCAAAATTGACCTGTAAGCATTAATTTGTATAGGAGAAACGTTTTTTCTCCGTAGACTTTAACGGCGCCCAAGTCTCTCCCGCAGGGAGACACTTTCTATTAAATAACTCGAAAAGTATGAGGTTAACGTAAAAGATGTATAGAGTCAATTAGATAGAGCAGAAAACGCTTGTTCTAATGAGCTATAGTATATTGAGTTTGGTTTCTAAACAACCGAGAAATTTGTCCTCTTCTTCCTCTTCTTCTTGTGACCTGTTCAGTTTGGTGGTGGGGGAGATTGGCTTTGCATCTGCATCCTTTTTTCAGTATTTTGGACTTATTTTGTCTTTTTTTTGCGTTCTATGGATTGTTTACGGTTTGTTTATTATTAATATATCTTAATTTAGGGTGCTGTAAGGTTTGTTTATGTTTAATTATGGTGTATTGGATATGTGAAAATAGTAATATTTTTGTCCTTTTTTTTGAGTTTTGATTTTTTTTGGGTTTGTTCATGGTTTTTATTGTGCTTAAATATGTTTTTACATATTATTCAATGGTTTATAGTGGTTTAATATTACTATTGTTGTTTATTTACATTTTCGCATATTTTGAGTGTAAATGAATATCTTTTTATGAAATTAGTGTAACTTGAATATGACAAATAGTTATGTTGAAGCTGATTAGGTATTCTAGTCTTTGTTTTGAAATATATATCATTGTTTATCTCTGTCTCATAGACTCTGCCGGACCACTGACATCTGACGGGCCAGTGTAAGTACCAAAACATTTTATCAATTCCTCGCCTTACCTCTTTATCCTCAGCCTTATAATTAACAGGCAAGGTAAAATAAAAAATCTAGTATATTTTACAATAATTAATTACTTGCGTTGTTAAGTAACTAGGTTTATTTTGATGTTTGTTTACATATTGTAATGTTAATGTATTTTTTGCAATTCTTGGCAAAACTTGACCATACTTTCGCATAGCGTTGAGTTCATTGAATTTGCTATTTTTTTGTGTTTATTACGTATAATCAATAGTATTCTAAGGTTTATATTAGTTGAGATATAGGGATAATGTTTTTTCAAAATTTTGGTTATTTTCGTAGTTTTTTCAGCTTGTACGGTTTTATTATCCATCATTGTGTGTCTGAAGAATTCTTTATATCTTAACCTATGGTTTAAATTGGGTTAACTAAATTATTAATGTTTCGTTTCTATGTTTGCTATTTTGATTGGTATATTTTCTATTTATTTTTTTCATGCGGTTAATGTGACTTCAATATAAAAAATAGTAATATAGAATCTCGTTAGGTATCATAATCTATTCTTTAAAGTATATATAACTGCTTCACGATGTGTAATAAAAATTCATATTTTCGTTTTATATATACGTCATCGAATACTACTTTTTTTCATTTTTCTAAACCATTAAAATTATTCATCATTCATTATTATTATGTTATTCATTAGATTTCCTTAAACAATCAGGTATAATAAAATATAAGGAACAGTCCTGGATTCCCATCTTGAAAGGCGGGACTGTTTTCTTGTTCTTCTTCTTCTTCTTGGGAATTTGATGGGGCCGTGCAGGCTGTGGTGCCACAGCCTCTAGTGCCCCAAAAGTGCAGGTTGTTTACATCGGCCGGTATGACACACACAAAATAGAGACAGAAGGTTAGATATACATAATTAACGCCATTACACTGCTTCATTAAGGTAATTATATATATCTTACCAATTAATTAGGGGTTGGAATGGGTCAATGGGTGGCTGTAATGAGATATACAAGTAGATGATGATGATTGAAAGACTGGAGGGGCTAAGAAGGAATGATTTCTTGATCATGGACCACAGAGAAAGTAGAGGCCACTCATATCAGATTTTTAAGCAATATATATATATATATATATATATATATATATATATATATATATATATATATATATATATATATATATATATATATATATTGCTTAAAAATCTGATATGAGTGGCCTCTACTTTCTCTGTGGTCCATGATCAAGAAATCATTCCTTCTTAGCCCCTCCAGTCTTTCAATCATCATCATCTACTATATATATATATATATATATATATATATATATATATATATATATATATATATATATATATATATATATATATATATATATATATTACTTGGTTTTACTTACTTGGTTTTCTGTTTAGAGGTCTATGCCTCACAGCCATGGTGGACCACCGCTGCACCACTGTGGTGCCCGACCACAGCAGTTCCTCCCAGTAAACAATTTAGC
>JAXIVD010004909.1:5000-7500 GCA_036785275.1 Cancer borealis | reverse complement strand
TGCAATTTTTTCTTCTCTCCCGGAGGTTTTGTCAACTTGTGTCAATGAAAATGTTGCTGAAAGACGTCAACTCGGCCTGTAATATAAAAATCAATAAAGTAACACACACACACACACACACACTTGACAGAAGGAAAGCGACTGGACCTGATGGAGTTTCAAACTGGGTGCTCAGAGAGTGTAGGTCTCAATTGTCGGAGAGGATTTTCGAACTAATAAACACCTCATTGGAAAAAAGTAGAGTCCCACAGGACTGGAAGAGGGCAGACATAGTTTTAAACTCTACAACTTTGTCTCAATACATATTTGCCTAAGACTAATAATTACGGAGTAAAATGACATTTTTAACCTTAATTTTGGTCATTTTTAAGGTGAAATTAATAAAAAATAAATATTTCCGTCACATAAACGGGAAAGAGCATATGAATTGAAGCTGTAAATCTTCAATAAACAATAATAAGCGATATGGAGCTACGGGGTGGGGTAAGCAAATGGGGGGCTGAGAGGGGGAGTAGGGGCAGGGATGCAGTGACAGGGTGGGGTAAGCAAATGGGGGGCTGAGAGGGGGAGTAGTGGCAGGGATGCAGTGACGGGGTGGGGTAAGCATATGGGGGGCTGAGAGGGGGAGTAGGGGCGGGGATGCAGTGACGGGGTGGGGTAAGCGAATGGGGGGCTGAGAGGGGGAGTAGGGGCAGGGATGCAGTGACGGGATGGGGTAAGCGAATGGGGGGCTGAGAGGGGGAGTAGGGGCGGGGATGCAGTGACGGGGTGGGGTAAGCGAATGGGGGGCTGAGAGGGGGAGTAGGGGCAGGGATGCAGTGACGGGGTGGGGTAAGCGAATGGGGGGCTGAGAGGGGGAGTAGGGGCAGGGATGCAGTGACGGGGTGGGGTAAGCGAATGGGGGGCTGAGAGGGGGAGTAGGGGCAGGGATGCAGTGACGGGGTGGGGTAAGCAAATGGGGGGGGGCTGAGAGGGAGAGTAGGGGGTGGGGTGCAGTGACGGGCTGGGGTAAGCAAATGGGGGGCTGAGAGGGAGAGTAGGGGTGGCGAAGGAGTGACAGGGTGGGGTAAGCAATTGGGGGGTGAGAGGGAGGGTAGTGGGGGGGATGGAGGGACAGGGTGGGGGGGAGACAGACCTTCTTATCATCATTCGTCATAATATTTGTTTTGTTATTAATTTCTCATCAACGACTCTGTTTTAAGACAATTTATACGAATACTTGTATGTGTATCTATTTAATAGATTGCCATGAATTATAATTTTATCATATGAATTGTCTTTATTTCTTCGATATTTTAAATTTATCTAAATTGGACGTGTGTTTAAATGTTTCGACTTAACCATAATGAAATTGAAAAACAAACTGTATCTTTCAAGGCCAATAATTGCAAAGTTAATTACATTACATTAATACATTATAACAATACACATATAATAATCACCTCCATTTATATATCAAAGTGTTTAATAAGGCTGTGTAAGGTTTTGTGAACAGTCCTAACAGAAACAATTTACTGATTCACTTGTCAGTTTCATATTTTTACTAATGTTCGCTTTGATCGATAAGAAAATATTCTTATTTCTATCATAACATACAACTTTAACAGCTATATACCAATTCATTGTCTTTCAAAAATTACTGTCAATTAGTAGTAAATAATTTATTGAATAGAAACATGTATAATTATAATGAGATTAGTGTTTGTTTTCCATCTGATCGACAGTAAAGCAACAAATTAACATCCCACAACTGTCACTCAATCCATCACCTAAAGCTTAGACTTGGACTTGGACTTGGGTTGGTGTCACTTAATATATATATATATATATATATATATATATATATATATATATATATACATATATATATATATATATATATATAAACAACACTGAATCACACAGGAATAAAAATAAAATTGTTCTCGCCGAGGCGAGACAAGGGACTGATGCTCGGAGTTAATGAGGGAGACGCAACAAAACGCCTTTATTCTTAGCTAATATCAATTATTAATACTTCCTAATACATCTTAATAACACTTCATATTTATCTACATCCATTTCCATACTTTTAAAACGCATAACAATCCATTTTATATACAAATGTTCTCTTGACTGTGACGGCAAGACGGCGCACCAACGACACCACCACCATCACCACCATCATTTCACACCCTTGACACAGCCCCGCGCTCCCCTGTACAACAACAAGAAAAAACGACAACAACTAGAGGAAAACAACAAGAAACAACGACAAGAACAAGACAAAAACAACAAGAAAAGAAAGACATCAACTAGAAGAGTGAGTGAAACGTTCTGTATAATAATGTTCAGGTTGCATCTTTTTGCTGGTGATTATATCTTAAAAGTAATCGTTTTTGACAATTTTTTTCACTGAGCTTATTGGATTTATAATGTTGTATTGATATCAATGTAGATTGTGTGTTAATTTGGAGCATTTAGTATTATTATTATGTACGTTTATTCAAAGACAAAATAA
>JAXIVD010004909.1:0-2500 GCA_036785275.1 Cancer borealis | reverse complement strand
CTAACGTGATCTGTGTAATGAGAGAGAGAGAGTGGTTGATTTAATTAGTCACCCCCCTTCCCCCCACTGCCTCACTCGTCCTGTGGTTAATTAATGGGGAGAAAGGTGGAGGGGATGCGGTATACAGGTAATTGTGATTCTAGGTCATCTGTAATTAGGCGGGGGACACTCAGGTAAGGGAGGAGGAGGAGGAAGAATAATATGGAAGAAAAAAAATAGTGATACAAACACACTTAAAATAACATTAATATACCCAAACAAATGATATAAACAAGAATAACTGAAAATAACAAATTAAACTTCATCAAAATTCCGTGACATAACCGGGACATATGTTTAGTATTTTGCTAATTTTTCTGGTTTCCTGCGGCGGTAATAAGGTCTAGATATGTCTTGGGAGACGAATTTCAGCTTGCAAACCGAATTCCCTTGAAAAACACCCAAAAAAAGAAGATATGGTAGCCCAGAGAGATTAAATAGTTACTTATTTGAGTAAGATATACTGATTCCCACCTTAATTTGGGAAATGACGCCACCTTAGTTGAAAAATAGTGCGTTAAATACACAAATGGAATAATATTGTACGGTACCGAACCGAACCTAACCAAACCTAACCTAACATAACATTACCTAACTTAATCTAAACATAACCTAACAAATGTTGTATCCTCATAGTGCTGGCTTATATATACGGCATGTACCTGAGTTTTGGGTAAAAATCTTATATAACCAAGCTTAGCTGAACTAAACCGTAGCTAACCTAACCTAATCGACCCGAGAGGTTGCGGGCTCGATCCCCGTGCTGGGTAGGAGACATATGGACCAAGTTTCTTATAAGTGTGTGGTCCCTGTTCACCAAACAGTAATGAGGTACCTGATCTCAGACGGGGTTTGTGACCCGCTTTCAGGGGGAGAAAACAAATCTCCCATAAATAAAAATATATGGCAGTGACCCTTATCACTGTTCGGGCCGCTGTTAAACAGAGGTTGACAATTAGAAAACATTTACCTGAACACAAGCCATTTTCTTTCGTAGCCACACGCCATTCTGGTGAAGATGTAAAAAATTAACAAATAAAATAACTTTGTTAGCATAACCTTCCCAGAGCTGCAGTTCAATAAGTCTAACCAAAACTAACCTAACCAAACTAAATCTAACGTAGCCTAACCAAACAAAACCTAACTTAACCTAACCAAACCTAACGTAACCTAGAATAAATCATATTTTTTTCAGTAATTCAGCGGCATAACTGTTTGAGGTGATCTTAACAAGTTTCTGAGGTTGAATTTGCAGTAGGTAAGGAGATATCGAATAGGTTAGGTTAGGAATCTTTACCGGTGATAGGTAATAGGTCTGTAGACTACACATTAAATGACACTACCTTAGGAAGGTCATATAGTGAGAGGGACTTTTGGAAGTTCAAGCAAGCAGTGACGCGCCCCAGGGAACAGTGTATTATAGTTAAACATAGATAAATAGAAAGCTGGGCGGGCGTATGGCTGTGTTCACTAAGACAATACTGCACGCTCCGTATTGCTCGGTGACAAGATTAGAGGTTTGTAATATTTTGTTTAATTATAATAAATAAGCATTTCATGGTAACAAACTATAATATTTTATATGTTGGCACTAAGCTCCTGTAGGTATAATATAATATAATATAATATTATGAAATGTGACAAAGCAGAGTGAAATATTGTTTTTTATTCATCGTAGGAAATGGTTTGTGGATGTAGTTAACATTCCTTTTCAATTAGTTAAGTTCAGGTGAGTTTGTCAAATTTTATTTCATTTTAACATGTATGGAAAAAAAAAGTTATTTATTTAAAAGTTCCATACATTTCTATATTTAGGTCTAGTATTGAAGAGGACGACATTAATATACCATATATAAAACCAGGTTCACTTCCCCCTTCAGGAGAATAACAAAATTCAATTTGAAAGTTTATTGGTCAAAATATCTTGGTTCATGAGTAACTTTTATCTAGTGTGTGAGGATGATGATGATGATGATGATGATGATGATGATGATGATGATGATGATGATTGAATGATGATTGAAACTGTTGCATTACATCCTGCTCATCTCGCTGGCTGCGCTGGTGGCCTCGTGTTCCTATATGAATATACGTGTCATTTATACAAGTTATAATTAATATGCCGAGGACTTTTACTATTAGGGATCACAAGTAGAATATCTTTTTCATGGAATATAGACGCGGTAAGTTAGACATAACTATTTAGATTTTGCCGGACGGACGGGTAGGAGGAGGAGGATAAAGAGGAAGAAGAGAAGAGAAGGAGGAAGAAGAGTAAAAGTAGGAGGAGGAATAGAAGGAAGAGGAGAAGTAGAATGAGCAGTATAAGGAAGAGGAAGAGAGGGAGGAGGCATAGAATCCATAAGGTAATGTTCTCAAATTGGTTCAGATTCTCAGCCTTAAATTGATAGACAAGATTCTATTCGTATTGGAGATAATTTTCCCCCTTGCTAGAGAGAGA
>JAXIVD010004908.1:25000-32464 GCA_036785275.1 Cancer borealis | reverse complement strand
GGAGGTATCGGTAGTAGTAGCAGTAGTAGGTAAAAAAAAGAAGTAGTAGTAGTAGTAAAAGTAGTAGTAGTAATAGTAGTAAAAGTAGTAGTAGTAGTAGTAGTAGTAGTAGTAGTAGTAGTAGTAGTAGTAGTAGTAGTAGTAGTAGTAGTAGTAGCAGCAGTAGTAGCAGTAGTAGTAGTAGTAGTAGTAGTAGTAGTAGTAGTAGTAGTAGTAGTAGTAGTAGTAGTAGTAGTAGTAGTATCTTTTTTTTTTTTTCTTCTTCTTCTTTGTCTTCTTCTTATCATCATTATCACCATCATCATTTTCATCATCATCATTATTATTATCATTATCATCATTATCATCATCCTTTATTACTTATATCCTGTTTTTCATTCATGAGTGCATTACGTGACATTATGTTATTGATCACATCAAAGAAATTCAAATTTGTCAAAAGAATGTTATTGTGCGACATTGACTGAACATAACAGGCGTGACAGAAATATTTGACATGAACAACTGCTCCCTTTGACACGAGCGGCTTTATAGTTCCATTTTGTGTCGCATCTCGGCTCCAGGCTGTGTGGGGGCGCGGGGAGTGTGATAAGAGTCATTCTAGTTTGACCTTCTCAACCTTTGTCTGTCTGTATGCCTGTCAGTGTGTCTGTCTGTATGTATGCCTGGCTGTCTGTATGTCTGTCTTCTTGTTTGCTTGCATGCATGCATGTATCTGTATCTATGTGTCTGTGTCTCTTTACTAGTTTTTTTTCCCCGTTTGCAGGAAGGGCTTAAAGATAGAAAGAAGTGATGGGGTGTTAGTCTTTTTGTGTACATGCCAGAGAGAGAGAGAGAGAGAGAGAGAGAGAGAGAGAGAGAGAGAGAGAGAGAGAGAGAGAGAGAGAGAGAGAGAGAGAGAGAGAAGACTTGACTATCATCGATATATTCTCCCTCCTCCCCTCCTTCAGTGGTGATGGTGATGGAGATTCTAGGGCCACAACACGTTATTAATGGCTGCAGCTGCTCTCGCCTCGCGGTGGTAAACTGTACAAATGTTTGAACGGAAATAACAGTTGCTTCCGTAGAGCCCCGAGGCATTAACAAGTTTGGCTTCATGTTACTGTGTTGGTGTTGTCTGGTAGTGATGTTAGGGCAGCTTTTGTTGTGACTTTATCCTGTGGCGTGGGCGTGGGTGAAGGAAGGAAGGTTGGTGACGGTGATGTCGGGTCGAGCTGGTGAATCAATTTGGATTAGTAATCATCGTAATGCGTCCCGAAGTAATTTGAAACTAGGTGGCGGCTCTGTACTTTGGATGAGTTATGAAAGGCGTCGAGGAATATAATTACACGTCCAAAATAGCGTACCAAATCAGAACTAGACAGCTCTAATTGAACATATATAACTTCAGCTCACTCCTGTCCCTTATCAATCATATGTATACCTTTGTCCTGGCCCGAGTCCTGACGCTGCACCTACTCACCCCCCTCCCTCTCCCCACCACCACCACCACCTCCCTAACACTATCTCAGAGTCCAGTGAGGTCTGAACATTCATGTATGCATTGCCTGGACCTGGTGAGTGATGGCCAGCCCTTGCCGCCCCCACGCCCGAAGCGAAGGCGTGGAGACTGACTCACGCCCGATGGTTGGGTGAAGGGCTTTGGAGGTCGGGCTGCCTCTCCCGTATTGTTTTTGAACGATGTGTGTCACGGAATTTACTTTGGTGCTCACGATGTGTTGGTGTTGTCTGAATACAAAACCGAAAGAGAGAGAGAGAGAGAGAGAGAGAGAGAGAGAGAGAGAGAGAGAGAGAGAGAGAGAGAGAGAGAGAGAGAGAGAGAGAGAGAGAGAGAGAGAGAGAGAGAGAGAGAGAGAGAGAGAGAGAGAGAGAGAGAGAGAGAGAGAGAGAGAAGAGAGAGAGAGAGGGGGGGGGGGATGAATCGGGGGTAAAGCGCATAGCCACACTGTTTCAATGTGGTGACAATGCCCAGTGATATTTGAATAAGAGTTATTGGACAGTATAATCACTAGTCTCACCTTATCTCACTCCCCACACCTTCATGCCGAACAGGGAACACGAATTAACAAAACTGTAGCGTGAACTTTTATTGGTTGGGAAAACAAAACGGTGTAACAGAGAATGTTTTTTTAAGTTCACTAACATTACTATGCGTGTATTCTTAACAGTATTTTTTTGCACATAAGGAGTGTGTTGCATCATGACCTAACCGAAAATACTTTGAAAATTTATTATTAGTTAGAACATACAGCGCTGGATAAAGGTAATTGTTAATGTGATAATTGCCGGCACTGACTCGTGATATAATGTGTTTTTTCTTATAAACAAACATTAATTATGAATTGTTTATGGATTCGATACGATACACTCATTGAAATCACAATAATGATTCCTCTTTAGTGTTTACTTAGTGGTCACCTGTTAGTAATGTTTATCTGTCAATTGAAGTCTATGTAGTTAGTACATGTATATAGTGATGAGGAGGAAGGGAAAACATAGACATAATATACGTAGTAATCATCAATATTCGCTCGTTTTGGGGGATTAATCTTTTATTTGATCGTCTCAATATCAGTTTCGAATATGATCAGCATGCATATTAATTTTTTTTTTTAAGGGCGGTAAAACCTTGTAAAGCCTTCGTTCATACTACCTATGTCAACATTTTATCATATGATGTATTATAAGAGAGAGTGAAGTAGCTTTGATTTCATGTTTTGACTTCTGGCTTTGTAATTGGTGGTAGGCCGGCAGTTAAGCATTAGAGTTACTGACGCACACACAGGCAAGCAGGCTGGCCGGCAAGAAAACTGGGACGGACCTTTAGACTTCAAAGAGCCGCATTTTATGTCGTAAATTGAGTCTTCCCATCAGCTTGAAAGACTTCCGAAAGTTTGCTGATATAAGTTGTTGGACGTTAGTACATCGTGAAGCCGCGTATGGATGGTGCTTGTGTATGTTTATTTGTGTGTGTGTGTGTGTGTGTGTGTGTGTGTGTGTGTGTGTGTGTGTGTGTGTGTGTGTGTGTGTGTGTGTGTGTGTGTGTGTGTGTGTGTGTGTGTGTGTCTGTCTGTCTGTCTGTTCTGTGTGTGTGTGTGTGTGTGTGTGTGTGTGTGTGTGTGTGTGTGTGTGTGTGTGTGTGTGTGTGTGTGTGTGTGTGTGTGTGTGTGTGTGTGCGTGGGTGTGTGTGTGTGTGTGTGTGTGTGTGTGTGTGTGTGTGTGTGTGTGTGTGTGTGTGTGTGTGTGTGTGTGTGTGTGTGTGTGTGTGTATTTTCTCGCTCGCGCTTGTGTAGGAAAAAGACATAATATATATAGACAAACAATATTGAAGACTTCCTTGCAATCACTGAAGACGGAAGTTTCTATAAAAGGAGTGGATCTTAACCTTTCTAGAGGTGTGCCCCTCATTCCCCCTTGACCATTCTTCACCTCGTCCCGCGTAGAAAAAGGACAGAAATACTTTAGACTTTGAGAGGAATTTTACAAATCCACGACAGTCTGTAAGATTATCAAACGTGTCATAATGCTTAGTTATGAACTGTTCTAGTTAAGAAGTACTATTTTAAAGAAGCAGTGATGCAGCGGATGAGTGCACGTGATGATGATGGATCCGTATACTCCCCCATCCCCGCTTCCGAATACTGTCACCTCTCTCGTTCATCTTTCTTACTATTTCGTAAACTCTCTGAGTGGACTTCTGGTAAGCTTGATTTGTGCTGAGTTGGGTTATCGTGTCTTACTGAGTCTTGCAGTGCAGAGAAGAAACATCTCTAACACCGTCCATCTTCATTAGCTCGATTCTTCACTGACTATCGGAACACAGTTTAGTGTTGCCAGCGGATCCTTGTGATTCCTGGTGTGTGTTGCTCAGACGTTAAACTTGGGCATGTTGTCCCGGCTACTGAAATTCCCTTTATCTCGCAATTTCACGCCACTCCGCCTCAGCCCTGCCATTATCTCTTGAGTGCAATTCATCGTGTCTTTAGCCTGGAGTACAGCCTTGATGTTTGGTGTCACTCGTCGTCTTCTCCCGCCGTAATAAATCGCTTTCGCGAGCATTATACTTGTAGGAAAACTATCTACCAGTTTCGTCTATCCATCTATGTTGGAATTGGCACCAAGCTAGAGACTCTCCATTCACAGTATATGTACGTATATCTTCTGCACACCGTTTTTTAGAGAGAATTTATTGCATGTGAGATTAATGATTTTTAAACAGATGAATGACAAATGGTTGTTTTACACATGGATGACTGCTGTTAAGTGATGGATGGGATTTATATATTTACTTTCTAAATAATTTGCTGGCAGGATGTGTTTGGGGAAATCCTTGTATCCTTGTATCTTTGTTTATTGTTGCTGGTTAACGATTCTTTTTTTCCTTGAGTAATAACCAATGTTTTTAAGTGTGCACATACCAGGCTGATGACCTTACCTTTTGTAGCGCACCTGAGCACATGCCACAAAAATCTATTTGCTCTCGTTTAATTACATTTTGTTTTTTGTTTTTGTTTTTACCTGTCGTACTCATCTCATCTCACCTGGCAAACCAACACCCGCCTCACCCTCCCGCCTCCCTCACTCTCCCTCACTCTCCCTCACACCATTACATTTCAAATTATCTCTCTTTTTCTTTTTGTTTTCACTCAATGTTCTGTATCTTTTTCCTGTTTTACATTTTTTTCTTATACTTTGGTTACATTTTGCGTTTTGATTTTTTTGCCTCACCTTAATATTTTTTTCTTTTTCTTTCCTAATAATTACTTTTTTATTCTATGTTACGTTTTCTTGCTTCTCACACTGTTACTGTTCTCTCTCTCTCTCTCTCTCTCTCTCTCTCTCTCTCTCTCTCTCTCTCTCTCTCTCTCTCTCTCTCTCTCTCTCTCTCTCTCTCTCTCTCTCTCTCTCTCTCTCTCTCTCTCTCTCTCTCTCTCTCTCTCTCTCTCTCTCTCTCTCTCTCTCTCTCTCTCTCTCTCTCTCTCTCTCTCCTCTCTCTCTCTCTCTCTCTCTCTCTCTCTCTCTCTCTCTCTCTCTCTCTCTCTCCAATCCCCTTTACTTTCCCCTTTGTCTCTTTCTCTGCTATTATTTCTCCCTCTTCCTGTGTCGGTCATGTGTCATTGCTTCCTCCTCTCCCTCACCTTTTACAACCCCCTTCCCCTGCCACCCTTTGATGACGCCATTATTAGCGGTGGGCGTGATTCAGGTACTGCGGACGAGCGCGGTCACATACATTAATAGGCGACCATTTCATCAGTGGTAATGGAGAGAGAGAGAGAGAGAGAGAGAGAGAGAGAGAGAGAGAGAGAGAGAGAGAGAGAGAGAGAGAGAGAGAGAGAGAGAGAGAGAGAGACCACCACTAGCGTCGCCAACATCTCTCCGGAGTTTATTTCTCAAGTGTTGAGTGGTGCCATGACTTTGTTGACCATTTTAGGGTTTTCATTTTTGCCAACAAGTTTATTACTAAGGACTCGGAGGGACGGAGAAATAAAGGTAAAACCCTCCATAACATACTCCTACACGTTGCACAACCGTCTGCCTACGCCCCAGGATGAAGACAATCTGAGAGGCACGAAATACTGGTACTCCCAAAGGAATGGTCGGGCTTCCTGGTCGGGCACCATCGTGTTTTCTCGCTTAATCCAGTGGTTCTTGATTCTCGCCGCAGGTGATTAGCACACTGCAAGTTTAATCAAGGTAAAAGCACAAGCAGAGTAAGCTGTTGACATTAAGAGTTAACAGGCAGCCGTGGGAGCAGCACCTGGAACCTCCCTTACACCCACAGCGCCAACTAGACTTGTTTTCTAGCAAAGTTCTTATTTTCATCCCTTATATAAGAAACTTGGACGACGTGTTAAAGATTCACTTTCTTACATGGCTATTCATGAACTCCTTGGTTACTTTTAACAAAAATAATAAGTTTTTTGATAGAATAAAGGTTATATAGTTGTTGATGTTGATATTGTTATTGTTATTGTTGTTTTTGTTGTTGTTGAAAATAATTGAGAGACCTTTTGAAAATAATTTAGCTTATAGTGTTTCTTTTTTAAATATTTATTCTTAGAAAAGTCAGCTTCCTATCAATTTTAGCATATGTTGAATATTTCTTGTATTTATTTACTACTACACACACACACACACACACACACACACACACACACACACACACACACACACACACACACACACACACACACACACACACACACACACACACACACACACACACACACACACACACACACACACACACACACGTTTGAAAAGAGTTAAGATAGACGGTGCATCCTAAGCTTGAGATTGACTTGGTCACATGACATGGCAGTTCAAAACAATGATTGACAAATTATAAATTAGACTCTATACTCTGCATATGTGTAGCAAATCTATGCATGATTGCTCTCATTTCAACTTTTTTGATGTTTGTGAAGGAATTTTCATCAAGACAAACACTGCGATGAATTACTATTCATAATTATTGTAAAAAGTGAGTCATAATTAGCTTGATTGGTGGTAATTGCTTATATTCATCAACATGTTCTTATTTTCATATCATAAGTGTGATGGTGACTCAGTTATAGAATTGTAATGTTTATTTGTGGGCCGAGTGTTAATGTAGGAAATGTTTGTGTTAGCAACAAACACAAAATACACAGGGAGAAAAGGTAATTACTAACTACTAAACACGATAGAGTACAAGCAACTAAATTGTAAAATCAAAACGTTAACAATAAATGCACGCAGCTGTAAGAGGAAGTATTGTTGAGTAACATAAAATTTATATTCATCAATCTATTTATCAGACTGGAGGTAGCCAAGACAGGGGACGCCAAGGTTCATGGAGACATTATTTTCCCCTCCCCATTTGCACCTTGTTTTTTCGTAGGAGAGTGTACAGAGGAGAGCATTCCTAAACCCTTCTCTCCGTTCCTTATGTTGCCTTTTATGAACCGCAGGGATTACAGTGTTAGAATTATTGTAGTCTCCCACAGGCCCTATAAAATGCTACATACAAAAAAATCTACTATTCTCTACAAAAGTGAACAACTAATGTATGTGACAAGAATTATGTATAATGTTAGAAAATAATATAATAATAATAATAATAATAATAATAATAATATTAATCAAGTCACAGGATAGCAGCAAAGGTTACGTCCCTTCTCCACTAGGGACACATACAGACAGAAAAAGGAGGAAGAAGACTAAATTTTTCTTCCTCCGTCACAGCAGCAAACAGGATATTAGCTGCCACGTGTCAAACTTTCCACTGCTGATGTGATTACTCGGTCATCCTGCTTCCTTGAGGGCGAGATTAGGGGCCAAAGGACTGGCTTGCGCAAAGGCTAAAGATAGAAAATAAAATGAGTACCCAAGTAAAAGGCTATAAACAACAGTTCATATATCTTGAATGATATGAAATTATAAAGTCACAGGAGAAAATTATAACAGAATCCAAGATTAACC
>JAXIVD010004908.1:17500-22500 GCA_036785275.1 Cancer borealis | reverse complement strand
GATTAGAAGAAATTGGTATAAACGAAGACATGAAAGATTCGTTTAGAAGAGAAGGAAGAAGAGTGGGAAGTAAAATATGCGTACACGACCAGATCACGTGGAAATGCATTGACCTGATAAAAGACGAAACCAAACAGGAGGATCACGAGTGACTGGGAGTAACTTAAGATTTGCATGTATATATATATATATATATATATATATATATATATATATATATATATATATATATATATATATATATATATATATATACCCTGTACAGAGGACAGTTGGAGAAAAAGAGACAGGGTGTGGAGGTCCAGTTAGTATGAGAGATGTCTTGACACTCCTCTTTTGAAAGAAGAGAGTTCCAGAGTTTACCAGTGTAAGGGATGAAAGAGTGGAGATACTGGTTAACTCTTGCATTAGAAACATCTTATGCCTGCTGCAGTTCCTTCCGTCTCTCCAAGTTGTCCTTATTTAACCTTTATTGCGTGTTAATGATTGAACTTTACACTTTTGTGACGTTTAATCCGGTTGGAATATATGGAATATAAATAATTACCTAAGTACTACGCTTCTTTTTGCTTCGGCGAAAGACGGACGAAAGGTCACTGAGGCGAACAGAAGAATACAGCTCAGTCCGATCAATACAGCTTCCCGCCCAGACACTTCCGCGAAAACCCATCTCCCGAACCTCGCTGCGTTTCCAGAGGCTGAATCTCTAAATGATGGAAAGGTAATCGAGGCGAGCTGAGGGAGTGGTTGGCGTGAAGCACGCGCGACTTCTTCATTAATTTCGAGAGTGGAGACGAAGTTAAAGGGAGCAAGAGGAGTTATTCCCCACACTGATGCACACGGGGAAGTGAGTCACAGTCTGTCTGTTGACTCCGCCAACAGACAAGTTGATATGAATAGGAGAAACACAAAGCCCTTCTCTTGAACTCAGTGGGAACTTTGATAGTACGAGTACCTTCCTTTCGACGCTCGCCTACTCTTAGAGGATACGTGAGGGTCCTCCTACCACCTGAGAGGAAGGAGAGCCAGAGAAGCGTTGTAGACACCTGTCCGCGAGCCTAAAATGAAGAAGAGAAGGATATTATACAAACAAGAGAACTTTTAAAAAGAACCCACCAGAACTGCTGTGTTTTGTAGGACCGAGTCAACATGAAGCGAGAACGACGCAGAGACCAAGTTCCTAGGACAAAGGAATACTAAAGGAACTGCAAACAACAGTTTACCTCTGAGTCTGCTCCTCCACGCCGCTCGCCGTGAGAGTCCGAGCAGACATGAGAGGAAAAATATATTATAGAACACAGAGGATGTAGTGTGCTTTTGTGTTTTAGGGAACTATTCTTGTTCACCTTCATCAGCGTTGTTCATTCCCGTGACAAATCTACGAAAAAAGAACTCGTTATAACATTCCCGTCCTCTCTGAAAACAAATAATAACAACAACAAAATTATATAGTGAATTTCTGAGCTTCGAATAAGTTTGACAGAATTTCATATCAAATTGCGAAGAAAGACAAACAGGAACCGTCAGTCAACACACCTGTCTGTCCCCACGATTAAGTTTGTTGTTTATTGCCTGTGAGTTTATATTCCGTCAGAGCCAGTGTTCAGAAGTATGCCGCCGCCACACCACCCTCGTCAACCGCACGCCAGGGAGTATTGAGTTGTGGCTCTTGTTTAGTCATTCATTGCATCAAATATAAGAAAAAAAGCTACTGAAACAGTTGTTGTACCGTCCACAAATAAGGGCGAAAGTGCTATAAAATCGGGTGTGCTTTAAGGAAACTAATAAAAGACAAACAAAAAGTCTTCATGATTACGTGAAGGTGGTAGAAGGGATGTATGGAAAGGAAAGGAAGCGCGCGTGCACACACACACACACACACACACACACACACACACACACACACACACACACACACACACACACACACACACACACACACACACACACACACACACACACACACACACACACAAAGGACGAATTTTACGAAATGTACTGAAAAAAAATACCTACACCAACTCAAATCATAGCGAGAAAGTTTTCTTAATTAAGACACACTTCACAAGATAGGTAAATGAGGTTGTGTTGACTTGGCCCAGTTAATTACAGCTTCTTGCCACTGGTTTAGGAAGACATGCTGCATTAAGGGAGTGTTGCCACGTTTATTTCTGAGCGATGAACTTTTTTCCAGAGATCAAAAAGTCGCGTTTGGGAGGTAAAGTTTGTCTTCCTTGTAACAACCCACAAGCGAGAAAAATTATATATGCTTCTTCACTCCTTCTTTCCCTCTTTTTTTTTTTCGTACTACTACTACTACTACTACTACTACTACTACTACTACTACTACTACTATTACTACTGCTACTATTACTTCTGCTACTACTACTATCACTACTGTCACTACTACTACTACTACTACTACTACTACTACTACTACTACTACTACTACTACTACTACTACTACTACTACTGCTGCTACTACTGCTGCTATTGTACCCTTTGTTTTGCCAATGGGTAGTAGTAGTAGTAGTAGTAGTGGTAGTAGCAGTAGAAGTAGTGAAAGTTGTTGGTGTTGTTGTGGTGGTGGTGGTGATGGTGGTGATGATGGTAGTGGTGTTGGTGATTTTTGTAATCCTATATTGAAGGAGTTAACCATGAAAATATAAAAGAAAACCAACATTTAGGATATACTTAAATTATCTGTATCTCATACGCTTCACTGTTTTGGGTAATATGGATAGCTATACTACAAGTATTAACGTCACCATAAATATTGCGCATAGGATCAGTTAAAATCATTGCAATTCATTGATTTACTGCAAACATTTAATTATAAAATCTCCTTGCTTTAAATTTTCTACATGTATATATTAGGTTAGAAGGATAGACATGAATATTGAATGTCTTTTACAACCTCGAGGTGGATTAAGCTAATGGTGCATCCACTGTCTGTCAAAAAGGAATAACACTCATGAGAATAGTACGTAGAACAACAGGGCTTAGTAACCGAGGTTGATAATAATAGTCTGCTGAAATTCATTTGATTAGTATTGTACTGATAACTTATATAAAATTGTCCTATTAGTAATGGAAGTTAAGAAAAGGTTAGTACTCCAGATAATAACGTTTTCAAGCTGCATAATATTACATTCGAAAAGGAAATCGGAAGATTATGGGTTTTCGAATAGAAGATAGAGAATAAAAGATACAGAGGATAGGAATAATAATAGATTTAGTGAACAGGTAGTTAGGGTCGATCCAGTACAGAGCGTTAAGGGCAGATCAGATAAGTTTATGGATAGGATTGAGTTTATATTTAGATATTATACAAGGACTTCTTGTGGGCCTCCTGATCTTTCACAGTTCTCTAACATTCCTACGTAGTTGTGTTGTAGTGAATTGCTTGGAGGACTGAATGCGTTAAGTGAGTAAGTAAATTGAGTGGAGAGGAATTTAACATAAGAGGATTGGCCATCACCAGGTTGTATGACGTTACAGTCACTATCAACACCATGGTATCAACATCTCTTATACCAGGAAACCAGACAATATGCTGTATTAAGGTTAAGGTGCATGGGTTTCAGTTCCGGTGTCCATCAATGAAGATGCTCTCCAGAACGTCAGCCGGGCAAGCCCAACCCCCCACTGTGGTGCCCGATCACAGCAGTTCCTCCCCAGTAAACAGCTTAAGCATCACAAGCCCGGGCGGGGACTCGAACTGCCGATCAAGCTAATGCAAGGCCAGCGCGCTACCACTGTACACAGGAGGCTAAGTTAGAGTGTCCCTATTCAATTTGGTGGAGCGCTTATCTGAAGGAACATACAGGAATATACAGATACATAATTAGATATTACTGTTTTGTAGTAGTAGAAGTAGTAGTAGTAGTAGTAATAGTAGTAGTAGTAGTAGTAGTAGTAGTAGTAGTAGTAGTAGTAGTAGTAGTAGTAGTAGTGCTTAATCTACTACTATAAACCTACACCAGAGTAAGAAAAAATATTCATGATAGAGGGGAGAAAGTTGTAAGAAGTGAGTGGAATGAATAAACATGGAAATAGGAATAGGCAGGGAGAAAGAATGCAAATTACAGCTTGATGGATATAGAGGTGCCTTTGATGTTTTGGTGTGAGCAACCTTACGCAGAATAATGGAACCATTTGCTAGGATAGCGAAGAATAATAGTCTTCCTAGTATAGTGAGCATCATAATAGAAAAATAACAAAAAGAAATGTTTAGTTTTTTGTTTGTAAAGGAAAATTGAAAAAAGATACTTCATTTTATTTATCAGTTGATTTATTTACTTGTTTATTTGTGTGTGTATTTGTTTATATTTAATCAATTGAATGTTATTTTTATATTTTTGTTTATTTCTTCTAAGGCTTGACGTTTTCTACAACACTCAAGCCAGCGCACCATTTTTTTTCTTTTCGTTTGCTGTATGTATATCATTCTTATAATTCCAATCATATCTTGCACTCCACTCCTTCCAGCTTTCATTTGCATGGTGAATAACTAGCATTGCCCTCACCACTCACGTCAGGCACCCTTGCAGTTTATACCCATTCTCACCTCCTTCCTCTCTCTACAAAGATGCAAATTAATTAGGCAGCGAGTGGACCTCCCCGGGCAGACCACTTAGCAAATTCCTCCTTTGTATGCTGAAGTGCGGCGCGTGCAGCCAACTGGTGATTCAGGCTCTCACGATCTTGGTGGTTTAGGTGAGTGGTGAAAGAGAGGAGGACGCGTGGGACCAGTGGTGAATGGTAGACAGACGCAGTGAAAAGTGAAGGTTGAAGGTTGTGCATAGTGAATACCTTCCAGAGTAAATGGTAGTAAAAGCAGTATAGGGGTGAGGGTGGCTGCGAGGCCGTGTACAGTGAAGACTTGTGATGGCGAGTTGAGAGGAGAAACTTGGATTGCGTGGACTGTCTGTTTGAGGATAGAACGTGAGGGGACTCCAGTAATTGTGCATTTGTATTCACGTTTGAAGTCCAGGATT
>JAXIVD010004908.1:0-10000 GCA_036785275.1 Cancer borealis | reverse complement strand
AGTGACACCATGCTGACAGCTTTTGCCAAGTAGCTTGTTCAGCAACCGGGACAATTATGAGTTTGAAATTCTGTTCATGAAACAAATTGTTCGAACAAGGAGCCGTTCAAAACCCGAGGTTTGAGTGTACAAGCAAAGGTGATTATAAGCAATATAAAGACTGCCGTCATCAAGGAGTAGTGTTTGACTCTATGCAATATGCAAGAGATGTGTGTGGTGGTACTACTTTTGTGTTGTGACTGGATGCTTAAGAGATGCAGTGGTTTGACTCAGCGAGCTGTTGTCTGTCTTTTAGAAATATGACACTGATGATAGTGATAAAAACTTTTGTTAGCATTTAACAGAAACTGCTGTAAAAGACAGTTATTATTTAATTTTAAAAGAATTATGGTATGAAATATATAGGGGTAAATGGCAGGATATGTGACCTGTATCACAAAATTTGAAAATTATAAAAGAATAATAACTGAACATATACTTATAACATATTCTTGCTTAGCAAGAAACTGTGGAGAATCTTCTGTTATTGCCATCCCTATTGTATATATGCAGAGACGAGTACATCAGATTATATTATGTAGAATTGAATGAAATGTAATGTGATGTTACAAAGAACTTTTTCCTAAAAATGCTTATCTATAAGTTAATCTCGATTTTACTTCTCGGTAAGTAACCATTATTTTTTCTTCAGAAACATTCCACAATGGTGGATTACTACAAAATCCTTGAGGTCAATAGAAGTGCCTCTGTGGCAGAGATAAAAAAGGCCTACAGACGCTTAGCTCTCAAGTGGCATCCAGACAAAAACCCAGACAGCCAAGATGATGCTACTAAGAAGTTTAAGGAAATCTCTGAAGCTTATGAAGTGTTAAGTGATGAGAAAAAGAGAAAGGTAAGAGTAATGTCATGCTTTTTTGTTACTGTGTGTATTTACTCAGTTGTAGTATACTGCATAGCGGCCATGCATAGCAGCTTAATGTATTGTGTGTTTTTTTCAACTTCTTGCTTAATGACATGGATGTGGTCAGTTGTTGAATAACCATTCTGGAAACATGCTTGCTCTCTCGACTGGTTTGAGTCCAGTGTTGCACTAATCCTAGTGCAGTAATTCTATTGCTGATTCTAAGACTACATTAGTTAGTTCTGTCAATCACTCTTTAAGACATGCAAACAAAAAGATAAACTTCTCAAGTTCATGCTTTACAGTTTCTATTAGTTACAGAAGTACAGTTTCATACAACAAAGAATTTTTCATAGTCAGAGAAATTAGGTGAGAGATAATGCTTTGCATAAAATAAAGAGATAGGAAGAGAGCATTGTTAATGAACCAAGTAGGAAATATAAAAAGATTAATAAAATCAATGAATATTATACTTAAGAGATAGTCGATTTGAATCTACACAGATACTTTCTTCATGATATTGAGATTCATTTCAGTGTGTTGAATTTTGTCATTCCAGATTTATGATCAGTTTGGAAAGGAAGGGTTGCAGAGTGGTGGTGGCCCAGGTCCCACTCGACCCCGCACATCCCGCACCACAAGGCATCACTACAGGTTTGATGACGACTTTGACTATACCTTCCCCACCTTCACCTTCAGAGACCCAGAAGATGTGTTCCGAGAGTTCTTTGGTGGAGATCCATTTTCTGATCTTTTAAACTTTGATCCCTTTGAACCAATGGGCCAGAGCAGCAACCGGCGGCGGCGACAAGGTCGACGCGTTCCTGGCCAACCGGGAACACCTGATCAAAACCACCATCACCACCATCACCACCACCACCATAACTCCATTGCCAACAACTTTTTTTCGCCTTTCTCTTCACTGTTCGGGCCTCCCATGTTCTCTCCGTTTGCAGGGCTTGGACTTGAAGGAATTGAGAGTGGAGGTGGATTTACCTCATTTTCATCACATTCATTTTCCAACTTGGGAGGTCCTGGTGTGAAGCGATCCTCAACATCCACCAAATTTGTCAATGGTAAGAAAATTACCACCAAGAAGGTGTGTGAGGGCGGTCAAGAAACTGTGCTGACCTTTGAAAATGATGTCCTCAAGTCCAAAACAGTCAATGGTGTTCCACAAGCCGTACAGTATTAGGGTGACAAACTATATGGACAAAACTAAGTTTTAAAGTTTTGCCAGACTACTTGAAAATATTTTGAGAATATGAACCAGATTTGTGCTCATGTTTATGTAACAGGTAATTGTATACTTGTGGAAGTTGGACAGTGATTGAACATGTTATCCTTCAGTGCTTTTAAGTTATTTCTATGTAAGTGCATATATTAGTTTCTAGAATTTCTATGGTTGTTATCCAGTCATATGTACTTACCATAGGTTACCTTTTTTTTTTTTTCATCCAGCTCTGAAATTTATAGAAAATAGGGCAGTATGTAAATGACTTTTCTTGTTCATTTCAGTATATATAAATTATCTTCAAGAATGACACATTCACATAGTTACATAATGACTAAGAGGAAATCTTATAAAGTGAAATAATTATTAGCTGCATGTATTAACTTTGTAATCCTATATTTTTATTTAATGCTTTTGACCACCAGCCATCATACAATTTTTCTGTAGTCATACCAATATTTTTTTTAAAGTTTTTACTTAGTTGAAAACTATATTTTGGAAAAAAAAAATTTAAAGTTTGAAGGCACGATGTGTCACTGAGAAAATTTGAAAGTTGAAGCAGCACTCAAGACGAGTGGATTGTTTTGTATGTGATAATAACGAGTACTCAAAGAATACTGTTAGTCATATCAATAGCATCCATTATACTTGTAGGTATTTCAATGTTCATGGTAAATTATATTCCTGTGCTTGTAAAACATTTGCATAGTGGTGAAGGATACCTACCATAAAGGACATCAGTAACTCCTCTAATGGAATCACTATATCAGGTATGAGGATGCAGCCAGAAAAAAACATTCTTAACTCTAATTGTAGAAGGGAAAGCAAGATACATAAACTTTTGAAGTATCACAGGTTGACTTAGTATACCCAAATACAAACCTGGTGCCTGTCTCTGTACTTTGCAGTTATCAGTGAATGTACAACTGAATCAGTTCAGAATTAAGAAAGGTTCCATTTGAAATGTTCCCTAAAAGGTTTTATCTAGCCAAGCTAAATGAAGCACTAGTTATAGTTGATTATGCACAATAGGATGTAGAGAATCGGCTCCACACACTTGTGGATTATATATATATATATATATATATATATATATATATATATATATATATATATATATATATATATATATATATATATATATATATATGTGTGTGTGTGTGTGTGTGTATGTATATGTATATATATATATATATATATATATATATATATATATATATATATATATATATATATATATATATATATATATATATATATATACATATATATATATATATATATATATATGTATGTATGTATATATATATATATATATATATATATATATATATATATATTTATATATATATATATATATATATATATATATATATATATATATATATATATATATATATATATATATATATATATATATATATATATATAATGTTTCATGAATAATTTTCGCCCAAGTGAAAAAATTCGGTCTAAGTTTGGCACTGTTGATTATTCTTCATGATTAGGCTGTGGTTTCAGAGATTAAGTTTATAACATTTCCTTTATTTAATGTGCTGTAAGGTCAAAAAATTTATTTTTTTGCGGTTCCTATGTGTATGCAAAGTTATGATCCTTGTTCCGGGGATTGCAGCCTTAACTTCATGCCTTCAAAAATAGTGGGAGTTTTCATATTTCATCAACCAGATGTATATTTGTTCTAATGATTCTCTAAGTGTAACCTTTATCTCAACTTTAAATCTAACATTTCTCTCAAACTTTTACTAAAATGACAGACCATCAAGAGTGTGTATGCATGTTTTTTTTTTTGAGATGGGGTGTATGTAAACATGTGTGCACGTATTTGTGTGATTGTGTGTGTGTGTGTTCATATGTGTGCACATGCATAGTTGTGTTTAGCATGCATAACAGTTAGGGACATCTTGTTTTACCAAGATAATCGTTCATTCTGTTTCTATTCCTAACATTCATACCTTCATAGTCCCAGGATGTATTGTGAAGGAGGGAAGGCTGATATTTAACTTGTGTATTATTTATTGTTTTCTCAAACCATGAAATTGCCATAATTCTTCACACATTTTTTGAAATATTTTAAGTCCTTTGCATAAAGGTATATGCTGACTAACCATCAGATATTAGGATGTATTTTTTGTTAATGTGGTTATATTTTCCAAAACCGTACAATATTTTTACCAACATGAAGCTGCTGCCTATCCATTTTTGTATTTTGTAAGAGCGTTTTACTTGCCAAAGATAGATTTGTGCAGACTTGCAAATGTTTGCATAATACCAACATATGGTCTTATGGGATTTGATGCAAGTATTTTATGTGAATTGCTTATTTCTTTAAATGTCACCTCACACATGAGGGAAAAAGGCAAAATTCTTTAATAAAGATAAACAAGGATGTACATATAACAAATTGGTAATAGTAGACAGAAGGAAAATGGCTTTCCAGCCAGGTTTAATAATAAAGGTCATACAGCCCTGCTAGGGTTGCATAAGGGTATTACTACTACTCACCAGTGGTACCTGGTTGAGGCTCAAGTTCCTGACCATTGTACCAGAGTCACAGCCTCTACTTCTGTGCTGCTCACCCTCCCTCTGTAACATTAAATCATGTAACTTATCACTTGAATCTATTGTTCATTACCTTCAAACCTATCGGCAGTGAACGACTGACTCAGGCTGATTTTTTCTTTCCTCATCAGTCTTAGGCTTCATGTAACAGACACATTCGTGAGATATAATATCTCCGTCAATTTGACAAACACATTTTTTATGTGAACTATTTTAAATGTCCCCAATTTCAAATAGAATATATTTAATGATCTGTTAAATTACTGACCTTAATATTATGTGTTTTTGGATCAGCAGAGTGACCTAGACATTCTAATCTTGAATATACTTGCTACCAAACTAATGATATATTCTGCTATCACATGTTCTTCATGACGTTGTGTAGTTCCTGTCATGACATTGCAGTTCCAGAATGTTTCACATCATCTGTTTGCCAGCAAGTGTGATTGGGTAATGTCTCTCTTAACCTGCTGTAATAAGAGGAAGCTTAAACGGTCTGTCTGGGCTCCTTACAAGCTTCCACTTTAGAAAAAGTCTTATAATTTTGTGTGAAGTTGTGGGTAGGATGAAATACAGATGTTTGTATTGCACTTGCAAGGTACCCAAAGATATCTAGAGTAATGTTTAAACATGCTTTAATTGTACATGTAATATTTATGTACACTGAGTAATAAAGTGTTTATTATCTTTACCTATAAATCGCTATATGCTTACAAAATAATTTAAATTAATTCCAGGAATAGGTTACCTATGAAAATATTTGACATTAGAGTTGTTTCCATACACAGATAATAGTTATATAAATGTGCAGTGTAGGTACAGTATTATTACACTTGTAGTAGTATTGTAGATATAGGATGCATTTGGGGTCTTGCTGCTAGTGAGACATTTTGGGAGTGTTTAAGGATATGTAACAAACAATGCTATTGGTATCTGACTTCATTAGTTATCCTGGCTTCACAGAGTTTCTTTATCTTGATCTTAAGCCTGATGGCCTTTGCTTCAAAGTTCATTGCTGCTGTGGAGTGAGTGAGTGTTTTAATGCGTATAATTTAAACTAATGCAGGATGTGAGTTTCTCAAAGAATGGCGGTCAAAGCCACAGTTGGATTTAGAGCTTTAAGTAAAAACATGAGTAGAAAAGTGTTCAAGAAAAAAGGGATCATATAATATATTATTGTCAAATGGTGTGTGTGTCTGTCTGCCTGTACGTATGTTAGCAGTAAAATCTATCTAAATGTGGTTGGATCGAGATGAAACTTGGAGGGGGTACTCGGTGGGACCCCACCCCTACTTCTACATTTGCATCTTCCTCTATTATAACTACCTTATAACCATATATACCTCCAAAAAGAAAAACTACTCACCAACACACTACTCTGACAATTATTTACCGAATTGTCTGTATATTGTTCAATGGAAAGTAAACATGTGGTCTAATGTACGTCTTATAACAACATTTATTTGGATAATTTTGGATTTTCTTTAATAGCTTTCATAACTAAGAGATGATATAAATTAAGTGCAAGATTTAAAAAAAAAAAAATGGTTGGTTGTCTATTGTGTGACTATGTCCGCATCTAGGGGACACACGGGCTATTTAGAGCTCGTTCAAAAAATAATTAGCCACCAATGCTGCCTGCCACAGAAATAGAAAGGAAAATCTAGTATTCGTCATCACCTCTAGGTAAACGCTCTCCAAAAATTCTTGGTCACTAAGAAACTAAATATCGATTAGTTTAACATTGTTACGAACATGGATATTTAGCGGGCTTTTTTCACGCGGGAAGAAGGGATGTGCGGGCTACGCTCGCCACAGCGGTTCCGTGCCTGAAAAAGTAAGTGAAAGGTGTCAGTAAGTGAACAGTCATTACGACCCCTTCCCACTCCAGTCACTCAAGTGTGGTGGCGCGTGACGAGAGGAGACAGGAGTGAAGGAAGGGGTTCGTAACTGAAAGAAAGTATCAGCAGGGGGAACTCACTGAAACTTTTTAATTCAAGATCACGGTTGGATGTAAGGAAGTATGCTTTTCCATGTAGGGTGGTAAATAATTGGAACCAATTGCCTGATTGGGTAGTTTAAGCAACCACAGTGAATAATTTTGAGGCCAGACTAGATAAGTTCTGGGCTAACCAAGAATTAAAATTTAATTACAAAGCACAGATAGTCCACCACACGTTGCTACAAATTGGAAATGTAGATCTAGAGTCACAGGCGTGAACCTCTTCCAGGAGGTCTTCTGTAAGTAAAAATATGTATCATAAAAGGAACTAGAAAGTAATTGAATATAATACACAATAAATTAATAGAATGCAAATATAGAGGAAGGGAAATCAAATAGGTATCGTTAAAAAGGGATTAACCCGAAGCTTCAACAGAATCAGATGGCTCGGATCGTTGGTTGCCTTAGTGACGATGAAGAAAGCTCCGCCACAACAAACTTGCTTCCTCGTGCTTGACAGTGTACGAAGGAGCTTTGGTGGTTCTCAATACCCTGGCCTGGACTTCAAAGTACTCAAACACACCAGGACCATCCAGAGAACAGGTCAACTCCACAGGATCTGATTCACGGCGTCATCTGCTACCTGCACTTTTGGGCCACTTCCTCCCTACCGAAAGTGTTACTTGCATTTGTCCCGCTGGTTTATGCACTTCTGTTCATTTAGAAGGTAAGTTTTGATAGAAAATTATTTTAGATGCCTTCCAGTTCTATTCGGATTATTGTATATTTAGATGCTTATATAATCTGTTGAACTGGCGTACCTGTGGTTCTGGGTCCCCCTTTATTGGAGTAGTATGTGTATGCTAGCTGGTCTAGTTTTGTCCGAGGGGAGCCAACCAGGTAAGGTAGTAGAGGTATGGTAGGCACTTGGGATTGGGTCAGGTGGCTGACAGGTCATAGAGGTGGGAATCACCATAAGAAGATCTCTTCTTATTTCCCCACCAGCCATTCATAGGTAAGTGATTCATAGTTAAGCGATGGCTATCTTGCCAGAAATGCGGGGAATGGTTCCACGCGGTATGTTTAGGATCAGTGTGTCAGAAAAATTACGCCGTCCTGAAACTAAACAACGTATGGTGGTTCTGTAACCAGTGTGAGCGAGAGGTATCAGGAGATTGGGGTTTAGGAGGGAAAGCAGAAGATCCAGAGGAGAAGGAGGAGGGAGAGAAAGAGGAGGAGAAGGAGATTCGAGTGTTAGACCATGACTATGGGGTCCACGTACCTGGTTCACTTACCTGGTTGGCTACCCAATTGTATCAGTCAGGCTCGATCTAAGTACATAGTACATATTGGGCAGCCCGAAGCTGCTGGCACGCCAGCCCACTTTTATCAAGTGGTAAGGTTTGTGGCTAAAGACAGTGGGCGGAGATGTGTGCCATAAGCAGAATGATATTGGCCAGGGTGTATTAATTAGTGTGTGTATGTGTGTGTGTGTGTGTGTGTGTGTGTGTGTGAGTAAAATGCATCGGCCCAACGTCTGTTTACATTCAGGTCCTGTGTTGGGACAATGTCTGTTTGAATTCAGGTTTTATATTGGGCCAATATCCAAGGTGGTAAACCGGTGAAATTGGTCCGATTGCTGCCATACTATTAAGGCACGATGTAGGTGTGCCATTACTGGCCCATCATTGATCCAACATCTGGCCTAACATAGATCCAGTATCGGGCCCATACATGCCAGGGTGCAAACGGATAATTGAATTAAATTGGGCAAGTACTGGCAGCCAAAATGTACAGCATTGGCCCAACACTTGCAATGCCGTAGTGCCAGCATTGGCCCATTCATTCCATGTTTACTGGGAGGCTCGAGTGAGGAAACACACCATACGAAAGTAAAAAAAAAAAAAAAAGGCCATATTCATTATGCATTATATAGTACGATAAAATTGCTTTTGAGCCAATACACCTATTCATGTTTTTCTTTTCCTCCCCATAACCAACAAGCTTGGGGACCATTTGGGCAAGCGGGATTTAGGGTGGTGGAAGCAAATATAGGCCATATATTTTTCAAGGTGTGGACTTTGATAATTTTTCGAGGCACTTAACTTCCAAGACTCTTTGCGAGGTAAATAATAACGAACACCGCCTGAAACCTTCACAAATGTGTTGAGTACACTATGTATAGTATGTACGACCTCATTTATATTGATATTGTCTGAGCATCGAGGGTGTGGGGAAATTTCTTGAGGCACCTAACTTGAAGGACGTTAATATTAATTTGCCACTGGGTATGTATATAGTAAAAAAAATGTCCAAAGTAATGATATCTAAACGTTTGTAAGTCCAGATTAGTGAATTTATGCATTGGCTTGAACTGTAATAGATTTAACACAACATAACATAAATTAACCAAACCTTAACCAATATTGACAAATAACAGAACCTTGTTCAAACCAAACCCAACTTTACTTTTCGAAGAGAGGGTCTCATAGAAAACATTGAATATCTCAGAAACGGTAATGTAGTTAATGCAACGATAATGTAATTATGAAAACCTCAGAATGCATCAGGTAATGCAAAAGTATAACCCTCAATTCTCTAGAGCATTCAGGTGAAGATGTAAAATAATACCAGTAATTTCCATTCACTTTATAAAAAAGAATATGCGTATTGGCATAACAAAGGGATGGAATGATATTTTGGGTTACCCTTTGATAATAGGTATTTCTGTACTTGTATTTCGGTTTATTGATTTTGAATTTGGCCTGACTTTTTGGGCATCAATTACTCATCCAACTGAAGGGTTACCGTATGTTTATTCATATTAAATAAAATATTTTGTTTTTCAGTTGTGATAATGTCCCGAGAAACTGTTAGCTTTGCTCAATCTGGACCCACACCTGTTTGTGTGGATGAGGGCAACCTTCCCTCACGCACAGGCTGCTACATCATTACTCTCACCTTCCCTCAGCCAACACAGGTACTATTTTTTCATACTATGTACTGCAAAAAAGTAGAACTGAAAGTGACACTGACATTTTTTCATAGTGTGATTTTCAAGGTGAGATTCATGCCCAAAGAAAGACTAAATACATTAGAGTAACATTTTCTTCTTCTAACCTAATCTATATTAGCTTCACCTAGGCTAGGTTAATAATGTTGACATGTTTTACTTAAAAATGAGAATGAACTAGCAATGATGCTGTAATTAATGTACCCCAAAACTCTGTACCATTTAGTGGTTAAATTTCATGAAATCCAAACCGAATGCTTGCTGTATGTAGCGCTATTTTGACATGTTCCTGACCGTCTGAGATGCAGTCATAAACAAAGCCTTAAGATC